>JACXGM010027381.1:0-14507 GCA_016801145.1 Umbra pygmaea | reverse complement strand
AGAAATTAAAGTAATCACTACATTAAGATATTTGGCAACTGGGAAAATGCAACAATGGAGCAGTGATAATTTGGGTCTGTCACAACCTTCTGTAAGCAGAGTGATCACACAAACAATTACAGCACTTTCAGAACCTCTTATTGTGTCGCAGTTCATTTCCTTTCCACTGGACATTCCCACCTTGCAGGCATAAAAAACTGCATTTATGAATATAGCAGCCTTGTTGTCGGAGTAATTGATGGAACCCACATCCGAATTATTCAATGTGATCTCCGAAATACGTGATACTACCACGGACACTTAACTTTAAACTCTGTGGCAGTTTCACGGAATGGCCGAAAATTCTGTGAAACTGCCATGGATCCTTAACTTCTAAATCCATGACAGTTTCACGGAATACTTAAAATCGCTCAGCTTTTTCCTTCTTGGACAACCAACCAATCACAGTCCTCAAAAGATTGTGTCATACATAGCAACGGGGTCAGCCCCGCCTCCTCACTAAGATAAGAGTTTTTGTCTTTTCCTTGCTCAGAGTTGCTCTTAGATGGGTCTGGAATCGATCTTAAGCTAAGACTCCTACGTAAAAGTTTTTAAGCTAAATTAGGAGTTTTCTAAGAGGATTCTTAGAATCTCTATGAATACGGGCCCTGACCTTTAAAATCCCCTTCTGCCATATCATCTTCAAAACTACCCTCAGCCATCATGGTTTGCCTACTAAAGTATTACTCAATTTTCTCCACAGAGCAATAGCCTGTTTGCTTAGCTTCAAGATGGCTGACACTATTTTGAAATTCAGTGAGTTAGGTCCCACCCCTTATGGGTGGGTCGAAAATATACAGAAGAATCTCCTACTACTGGCTGTAGTCCATAGCATCTGGGCAAAATATCTTCTGATGACGCAAAATGATAATTTTTGCGTCTAAACCAAATAGATAGGTTTCCTGTCTCATGGGTTCATGAGGGAGGGGTAGGGATAGTTCGGAAATACTAACAGGTTTCTACTGATACAAAGCTTAATGCTCTTCGGTAAAGTCCCCCTTTAACAAGTAATCTTGTATTCATCACAGGAAGGTATCAAGATAACGCTAGAGTACATTGCTACAATACAGTGAAAATAGATTGGACAGTGGTTTCGTTTCTGAAGAGACATGCAGAATGATAAAGCTACATGTCTTTACACAAGCGACAACAGATTCACACAAATTCCTGATTCACTAATACAGTTTATTCCTTTAACACACTACAGTATTGTTTCAAAAATTGCTTTTAAATATAAGATTACAAATACAAACACTGTGGATTTTGACATAAATATGAGCATATGCTTCTTTTAAGTTTCAGATTATGCTTTTGAAAGTTAGTGTCTACTATGTGAAATGTGGTTCATGTTTTGTATGTGAGTTGTATGCTGTGAATACAAAAAGTTGCATTTTATAAATCCATACTAATGCCTTGCTGATAATTGCCTCTCCTCTTGCCAAGAGATGTTGGGTAATTTGCAATTTGGGGTCAAATAAAATATTGACATGTCTCAGTCAGTCAATTAGATATCAAATAATATTGATACCTTTTTGAATTATTGATATTGATACTCATCACTAAAATTCTCCATAGACACACACTGGGTCATGATTAAGCAGACAAGAAGGCAGTCAGGCCAAAACTGACAGACAGACGTGGTGCATGGTGCCCGTTGAATTTTTATATACTGTGTCACGCAATTTTAAGAACAAGACAATTCTATCATTTGGGTTAGTAGGAGATTCAGAAACACTTGGTCGCAAAGTAGTTTGAAAACCCACAGTGGGCTATACAGTCTACAGGGAAACATACAGAACAACGCATATCAAAGGAATAAAATAACATGGGGATGATGGCTCGCAGGCTGATACAGAGGCTTGATCGCTTTGAAGTCTGGATTTCCAATGAATACAGAGAAGCGCACATACAAATTATTATTCTTATTTTGAACCAACATATTTACAACTCCTGCATTTGCAGCCGGGTAAATTTGTGAAGGACATGGGGGCGTATGTTTAAATTACAGAGGAAGCTTGTTCCCCCACAGCCTCTCGTCCAAAACAACAAAGCCAAGTGGGTCAGCATTCCATTTCAACTGCTCTACTTTGGAATTGGAACTGCACTTTTTACACCAATGAAAAGCCATGGCTACGCACAGATGCTTGAAGCTCTGCAAGCTCGTACATGTTAGCATGAGTCTGTTTGTATAAGCGTGTCTGTGTGTTGTGGTGTGCAAACCTGTGTCTGTGGGTGCCCTTTTAACCAGTGAGAGATCTTAGGCATTGTCCTGTCCTGTGTAAACATAGTTTTGTAAGTGCCAAAGGGTGCCCAGCAGTCTCATCTCAAGACGTTGGAAAAAGTATGTCACCATTACTTTTTGTTATGACAGTGTTCACCTGGCACATGTCCCACATATACAGTCAGGCATGCACACATACACAAACACACATACACACTTTGGTTTGACATTCATAGAATAGGCGAGGGTAGCAAAGATAGCCAAGATTTATGTTAATTACAATGTGATTTTTTTCCATATAGTTATTTGGTAGGTATAGTCTGCGTGCTGTAAATATCAAATTGTTTTAATACATGCCTGGCAATGCAACATACAAATTACTATCACACAATTGATATTTGACAAACCTCATAGCTGAGACACCATAATCTAAAAGTACAACAAGTACCAAAATTAGTCAAACACTGCTACCAATGGTATATTTTAGAGTTCAGACTGAGTTTTCAAACAGTTTGTGTATTTTTTCAAACACACTTTGTACAGTATATCGGATTCCTGTAGCAGATGGTGGCATGGATTGAATCAGCATGCATTGCATAATGGTTTAACATGCCTAAAAGGGAACAAATGTGAGTCTAAGATACTGAACAGCCAATTTTTCCTGAGCTTAATTTCCTTTGTGCTGTAAAATCAGCTTATGTGTAAAGTGTTACTGTGTGTGACGAATGGGTGAAGCCAACACAAAGCAGTGAAGAGACAATGGAGGGATAACATAGGCAGACTGAAGTCTTCATGACCATTATATGTACAGCAACTACAGTACAGATACACAGGGATACACACAGGATATATTTTACACACACCACCACAGCAAAGGTAACCAGATCTGTATTAACAAATAAATATATGTGAATACACTTCAACTTTCTATTCAGACAGACATTGAAAACAGCTCGTCATATCCTTTTATTATTAAATTTTCCCCCACATTCACTATAAGTACCTCGATTCAGGATTAAATGAAAAGCCTTTTGTTTACTAAACTGAGGTTGGACGTTAGTTTAGGTCCAAGATTTGTCTTCATCCAAGAATGCATCTCTTCATAATGTGTCAGAAAAGACAAAAATAAAAAGGTAAGCCATTAAAAATCATGTTATTGAGAAATAAAAGGAAAACACAAACGTGTTACAGAACCTTAGTTTAGAATTGCTGCATAAATGGCAACCAGTTTTTCATGTTGAAATGTATTTGAATAGTTTACATTGCACAACATACATCGGTCAAAATGTGGCTCATTCATCATGTCAAGACACCTGATGTATGGAATCCATACTTTTTCAAGATTAACTTGAAAAATGACCGTTTAGATTCCAAAAGTAAAGTAAATGTTAATAAAAGTCCCATACAGTATGGTTATTTTTCAAGAAATAGTGTCACTAAACCTTGCTGTGGATTTACATCACATGAATCTGCACCCATATATTTGAATGGCCCTCCCTAATTAGACTAATCAGGGTGGGACAAGTTGTTAGGTTGGTAGGGCATGATGTAGTAATAGCAACACAACCTCATATTTCGCTTGTCAAGTGAAGACCATAACCCTTTTTTTGTAATAAATACCTGCATTTTAAGAGTAGTCACTTCTAGAATTAATATTTTCTCTAACAAGAATTAAAGAATAGAATTAAACATGACTTTCAGCTTTGACTTGTCTTTGTCCAAATACTGTTCTGCAGTTTATTCAGTCTATGCAAATCCAGTATGAAGCAAAACAAAGGTGACACGGCGCTGTGCAGCTGAGAGAATATTGGGCCAGATTTCACTCCCTCCAGTTATTAGGCAAACTTTTAGCTTTGAACTCAAACTAGTGCAAGTTTTTAAAAGGCCTTTGGTAATGTCATGGTGTATATACAGTATGTGTCAGCACGACAAAGGAATTTGGCTTTAGCACAAATTTTGCAAAACATCCATGACCCAACTGTTATTTGATATTAAAATGAAAAGACAAACAAACAATAGTTATATTTACATTAATATCTTTTTACTGTGGTTATGTACAGTAACTGTCAAAATCGTTGGCACCCTTATAAAGATGAGCAACAATGTCTATATTAAAATAAATACAACATTATATGTTGTAACCTCTGAATATGTGTAGTCTTGTGCTGCTGTAGCCTCTGCTTTAAGTTTCGACAACGCGTCTGGCAACAACAACCATGCCACATTCAAATCAATGTGGCATGGTTGCAGATTACTGCAGATTACTGCATTAATTAATAAAGGAAATCGAACCAAAATTACTTTTTTTTTCAAAATGATAAATGTACTTCTTGGTATAAACATTATAGCCATCCTCTATTTATAGCCATGATAGAATATGAATGTGACCACTTCACATTTAGAATTCCTGATACATTGCATAATGATAAAAAATACATTGTCCTTAATCACAAGCTTCTTATATTGATAGTCTATGTGGGTATTTTGGGCTTTAATGCTTTTTGGATTTTTCAATCTTGGCTTCTATTTTCTTGGATGTCCTGAAGTCTTGGAGATAGCCTCTAGCCCAATTGAGAGTTGTCAAAATGTATTACATTTTAATTTAAGTCAGACAGAAATGACCCAAGCAATTAGGTGTGAAGAATGCATGTGAGTGTATGTACAGTACATTAGACTGCAGGCATAGTGCAGTTAGTGTGGAACAAAATCTGTACAAAGGTAGAATGTACTTGTAGCTTTTAATGTCACCACAGATTAACAACAAAATGAATGCCATAGGCTATGTGTACAAGATTATAAAAATCTATATGCAAAAAGGCAACATCACAAGGTGATTATACAGTACCACTATATTCAGATTTGTAGTTGGTTACTTTCCTGCAGTAGACACAGCATACAATGTTCATCTTGTGTTTACAATTTTCAAATAGGTTCTTTCAAATAACATATTAAACACTTGTGTGTTTCTTATGAATTTAAAATGTCTTGTTCCTGAACAACAAAGCAGTTGTGTGGGGTGGGCAGATATAAGAAATATCTACCAATGTTTTAGCATTTTTGTACAAGCAATATTTTTATCTTTCATTTTTTTTTGCCACTTAAAGCACAGTTATCTGAGGAGGCAGCCTACAGTTGTATTGCTTCATGTCGAGTCATGTCGAGTATCACTGGCATGTTGTGACAGCAAACAATGTTGGTTGACTTTAACAACCTAATAAATATGTGGTACAGTAGCTGTGGTATTGTTATTTTTTGCTTGTTTATACCATAGGTTTTGAACCTTTGTGCCGGTTGCAAACTTGTCTGCCGTAAGGACTCCCCAAGTGTGCCGTGACATTTTTCCAAATCGGATGTATAATTTTTTTAGGGGGCAATTAATGCAGAGCTTTGCTCATAATGCTCTTTTTGCTCTCCAGTGAGGATTTCCCAAGATGTTGGGTCTGAGACAACATGTCTCACATCAGATCATGTTCAGCATCTGATCTGATTGGACAGTGAAGCAATTAAGGTCACACCTGCAGTTGACAAGCGCACACATCTATGTCTGAGAACTGTGTGTCTCTACTTAAATGTCAAGCAACATCCCATGTTTTACTGACAATACTTTATGCCATGTATTCACACAGGTTTTATGTAGTTTGTTAAACCATGCCCAGAATCATATATGTATTTTTTATTGCAAACGAAAAAATGTTTAGCAATGCAATTGTTCAGTAAGTATAGTTTGAATGGCATGTAGAGATGGACAAGGCAAGGGATTGCATATGAAGGTAGGACATTTTCAGTTTGTGTAAGAGACCACTGCAAAATGTAGTGTGTGTTTGGGTTTAATTCCATAAAGTACTGACAACATCTGGTAACACTTTCTTTGAATAGTCTATCTGTAGATCCTTTACAGACTATCAATAATGATTCTACTAACCCTAACCTAAACCCCATCTCTAAACTTAACCTTTTCCCTTACTCTTAAGCTAACTCTAATTCTAAACCTAACCCTAAATTTAAGCTTTGCAAGCATTCACTACACTTTTTAATGGGTTGTTATAGTATATATATATGTAGATGTTTGACAGATAAACATTTTGAGTATCCAAATAAAGTGCAGCCAAATATGGTTATGCAGAGCATTCATCTGCAGAAAATTAACTGGTCAAATTAACAAATAACATGCAGTTATGTCAGACCTCAAATAATGCAAAGAAAATAATTATTGCTGTCAAACAATTAAAATATTTAATTGCGATTAATCGCATTCATGTCATAGTTAACTCGCAATTAATCGCACATTTTTATCTTTTTTAAATCTTGATTTCTTTTTATCCCATAATTTTTTTCTCATTTTAATGCTCATCTACATGGAAAAGTGGATCAACTTGCTTTTTGCAAAAGTTTTTTTATTGAAAACAACATTGGCACACTGTCTGAAATCATCCATTATCTTCTGGCTTTGACGAGGGGGCGGGGAATTCGCATCAGCTGTGTGCTTTGCCATCAAGTGATATTTTACCCGGGATTTCCACTAACTGCGGAACGGCTGCAGATCGGCTCCGCTGCGTGTCGGCTTCGTGCTCCGCCATCATTCAATACCCACCAGGTCCGTATTGGTTGCGGAACGGCTGACAGTGAATATACGAGGACCCTCGTAAATTCACGTATGATCGCGCGATATAACAGCATATATACTGTACTGAGTTGCTGCGGAGCTCTCCGGCATCCGGCAGAAATAGAAGTTCTGCGTATCTGCTCCGCAGGGCTGCGGATCGCCGGAGCTGGGACGGAGTCGGAACGCAGCCGTTCCGCAGTCAGTGGAAATACAAACATTGACTTTAATGGAAACCTATTGACTCCGCCGCCGTTCCGGAGCGGATCCGCAGCCGTTCCGCAGTTGGTGGAAATTGCCGGTCAGACTTGATGTGCTGCAATGATAACTCAGTTCACAACAACCAAACACACAGATGACTTTGGTCTTGTCAATGGAACCATTTGCAACTTTTTAAAAGTAAACTTTCCATTCAGAATTTTATTGGCATCCATTTCGGCGTCTCGCGCTCGCCCTCCACTCAAAACTTAACGTAGCCTACTACTCTTTGGCCAGCTCGCAATGCGAACTCAAACAAGTGTGTTTGGCGTGCCTGTAAAACAACAGGCACGCTCTAGCTAGATCCGGTGTGGTTTTTCTATTGTTTCTATTGTTACTAGTTGTTACAACAGCATGTGAAAAAACTACAAATTTTGATAAGCTAATTGTTGTGAACTGGATTTGCTTTAATCGCGGGATAAAAAAATGTACGCCGTTAAAATGTGTTTCCGTTAACGCCGATAATAATGCGTTTAACTGACAGCACTAAAAATAAGTTATTATTAATGTATAAACACAACAATCTGTTCGCTAAGGAAGACATAAGAAAACAATATTTTCTGTTATAGCGTATTTTAGCGAATATACCGCGCAAAATATACACATTTTTACTATTCCTAAAGTGGAATACAAAATAAATAGTGGTTCAACATCCATTTCAATATTCAAACGTGGCTATACGTTATTAAAGTGATGTTTTAATGTCTGAATAGTCCAGTCTCACTGGCAAAAATAATAATCAACTAGTGCTGGATAAATATCAACCTAATGTAAATATCAAATAAGCTAATTGGCATCCAACCAGAAAGAACTATAATTTTTTTTTTTTTAGTACTTGAGAAAAGACCACCAGTAGGCAAATCAAACTACAACCTGGAAAATTACCATATGTACTGCTAAAGTACGATTATGTAAAAAAAGGAAGAAAAATGATATACAGTTAGATCACATAGGCTACTCACTTATACAGCGCATACAAACTTCTATAATTACCACCCAAATATTTCATGTTTTTTAAAACAATTTATAACTTTATTGGACATATTACCTATCACTTCACGCTGTGTGGAATTCAATCGCCCTGTAGCAGCAACGGCAGGCTGGGGTAAGCGCTATCACCCCAAGGAATAAGCTTAGCTCTCCCATCGTTTGAATGTCGGCCAACCCTCCCTTTCTCTTGCCTGTAGTGCTTGAAAACATATTTAAAGGTCCCATGGCATGCTCATTTTGGATACTTTTATATAGGTCTTAGTGGTCCCCTAATACTGTATCTGAAGTCCTTTAAATCCTAATGAGGAAGAGAGAGGCGGGGTAAGGCGGAGGGTGGGGGTGTGGCCTTGAATAGCTTGGGGCCACGGTACAATGCATTAATGTTTACAGTGAATGTATCGCAATGGTTCGTAGACACACAGAACCTGATCCGGATGAAGCATATGAAGAAGTTGCAACTCAGCGTCTACAGCAGAATGTCTCCGAATGGTTAGTTTAAAATATTGTGCCTGGATACGGAACTTTAGTTGGTTAGTTTATGTATGCTGTTACAGTTATTATTATCATGTAGCTAACGCTAGCCTACTTTGTTGGAGAAGTCATGTTGCTCTAATTTGAAATCGTTCTAAAGCTGTATTAGCATTTATATCAGTAATCTTTGTAGTTTAGATAAGACTGTACTCTGGCTCATTATTTTATGACAAATTTCTCCATGTCCACGTATAATGAAGTCATGTTACAAATAACCAATGATTTACTCCTGAAGATTGACCTCTACTTACCACCTGCTTGTCCACTCTGTCTTATATGTACCTGTATATCAGCCGCGGTCGGTGGATCTTAATTGGGGAGGACGGGCTCGTATTACGCTCAGAACCGGAGTGAATGGAATGTGTGCAAAACAAAAAAACAATTGGTTTTTTTCGTTGCGCACCATTCCATTCACTCCGGTTCCGAGCGTAATACGAGCCCGTCCTCCCAAGTTAAGATCCACCGACCGCGGCTGCTGTATATGTATAAATATTTGTACATAATCAGCTATAGACACTAACCAGCGCTACTATAAGTCAGACCACTGCCATTATTTAACTTTTTGGATAGGTGCCTTCGTGGAAACTGTGCTACCATGCCCACAGAAGCTGAGAATATTTGCTGTTTGGAGATACTTCAGGTTAGCCTGGCTCCGCCCTCCTACGTACTTCATTTTCCTTCAGTACTACGTCTGGGTTTGCGGCATGTTCTTGGGTTTTCTCCGAACATTTTTTTACCGGTCCAATCAGCGAACAGAGGGAGTGGATGAGAACGTTGACGTTGATGTCCTGCACTAGTTTGAGTTGTAGTGGTTATGGCAGATCCAATAGTTTTAAATTTCAACAAAGTACCCGCCTTCAAGGAAGTTACTGCTTGTCAATGGAGAGTGGCCAGACTCTGTACAAATGAAATGTACGTATGAGAGTCCTGGTAGGACCAGGCTAACCTAAGGTAGCATTAAGCACTTAGGTGCTTAAAAATGACACTTACCATTTCTAATTAGGTTACTAAAAGATTGAGGTTGAAGAACAGCTTTAATATATGGTTGACCATCCTGGATTGGCGCCTGCCTGCCTGCCTGAATGTCTACTATCTGCAGAATGCTGGCCAAATATACAGAGCTATGGTCCTCAACATTTGAGATAAATACACCAGTAAGTTATGCTTTGATAAAGAAGTTAATACAATAATAAATAAAGTATTTTCTTGAGTCTTGACTGTTTATTTCAATAACAAATCTTGTGCCTAATTTCATTATTAGTGTAGACAGTGTCAAGATTTATTTACATCAGAGGGGTAAAAAAAACTATAAAATTGTTATAAAAAAGCATTGAGGATGATCCATAGGAGCATAGGAATATTTATTTAGATAACAATAACACAAACCAATGATAAATCTCTGCTAGACTAAATATCAGAATCAATTGTTCAGTTGCTACAGGTATCTCTCCTATCGTTCATTTGTGAGCTTGTGATAGAGCCTCCTGGGACGCAGAATCTGTGTCATTGTTCCAGTTTGTGTAGTCCTGTGCATCTGCTCAGAGTTTCCTGATGACGAAGGCCACTACGTAGGATTTAAACTGCCCCCCGTTTGAACCTTGACACAAAGCTGGCAATGACATCCTCCTTGTCCGACTTCTTATACTGTGCTGATAGGTCCTCTGGGACAGGGATGGCCAACAGTGCATTGGTGTATGGGGTAGGGTTGACAAAGACATTTAAAAAAATAAGGTCCATCATGTCAGCAACAACCTGTAACATGAAACAGGCACATCATTTTTTGTTATTGGCTATTTGTTTTACTGTGTTTTTGTATTTAATTTATTTTTTTATCAAGAGAAATACATTTTAGAATTCTAAAATATGTGTTTGAATTGATTTGAACCCTTACCAAAGATTGACAGTGTCTTTTGAGGTTTAGCTCTGCAGTCTCCCTTCCTAGCCTTGGGAAAGGAGATTTTGAAGAGTGGTACACCTTCCTCCGTTTCGGCCTGTGGTCGGTCTGCATTTTTTTATGATAATGCAAAGCAGCCAGGTAAAGTCTGGAAGTACAAGACAAAACGTGCTAAAATTGACAGACATTTTAGGCTACATTTTCCAAAAGTATGCCATTCTTTGTGGCAAAACAAAGGATGATGGCATGGAAAGCCTCCAACGATGAAGGCGGTGGTGGAGGCTCAGTTTTGCTACATCCTTTAGCGTTCTTTTGTTTGTCAGCAACTTCTCCAACTTGTAGAAAGCTGGAGTTGCTCCAGACAATAAGAAAATATCATATTAGAAAACAATACAGTGCAGTACATCATATTTTGTTTACATATTTTATATTTCATATCTTAAATGTTCTTAACTTTTTTTATTACAAATGCATCAAGCTCTGCAGAAACCTGATAAAAAGTAATTGTCTTGAATCAGGTGTAAAGGGGACTACATGAACGGTCCCATGTATTTAGGAAGAGTTAACAGGCCATAATTATCTCCTCACCAGCAGGGGCGTTTCTAGGCATTGGCAACCTAGGCGGTCGCAGATAGGGAGCCCCCTCTCCCCTACCCCACCCTTAAAAAAATATATAATTTGTATAGGGGCAATCAATCTTTATGTATTTTTATTTTTATTATTATAAAAATTTAACTCCAGACTTATTTATTTGTTATAAGAGACATGGTATTGACAAGTCAAGAGAGCGTTGGCACAGGACAGGTGTGGATCCTAGGTGAGTGACATCAGTGTCGAACACCTGTTGAGCGTTCATTGTTGAAAACTTCTGGCTGCAGTTCTGTAAGGAGGCTACAATGAAACGATCAAAGCCATGGGAGGCACAGTTTAGATGAGGAAGAAAGGAGACAGGAGTATAGTAGTATGTTTTTATGCACATTTTGAAAAGCATCTGTCTGCAATATATCGCAATCTGCACTATATTTGCCCAAATTAAAATCCCTTCACAAACCCAAAAAATCAATTTTAAGCAAATCAGTCCAAAGCCCACCATGAATGGTTATAAATATGGGCGTTTTTGTCTAGAACACGTTCAACCAGGAAAAAAATGTATGATGAACTTTAGTTAGTCCCTTGCAGTTAACATATTCATCACTGTCTCCTGTCCATATTTAAGAGGAGATGGAAAACCACCTCACCATTGATTCACGTGGTGCATTGGTTTTTATGAAATATACATTTGTCAATATAGATTCACACATGCATTTGTTTCATATACGTTGTCAATTGATTGCAACGTATTGTGGATAATATATGCTATGCAAGCAACCGCTTGACAACATAAATGCGATTGGTTGCTTGGCCATCCCCTGTCACGATCGATGTGGTGTGTGGAGGCAGACTTGAACATGCAGTACGTGGCAAAACATTCATGATTTATTCCGTCAAGCAGAAATCCAAAAATCAAAAACACACAGACAGCAGGGCGCGCTTACAAACAAACCTATTTCCTCGCACTCTAACAGTGGTGCGGACACTGCTACTAAGATCTGAAAACAGAGCTGACGCCTAATAACTGCAGGCTAACATGTATAGCAACACACTGTTTGTAGCTCTTGGATATATAGTCACATGGAGTGAACACAAACATGAACAATAATCCTGATGTGCTCAGGGAAGCAAATATAAACAAAGATTACACATCACCACCAAACGCAACTTACATGGGGATATACCTCCAACAATACCCTAACCTCTCTTCATGGGGAGGGCTGCTTATATAAGGAACTCAGATCACATAACTAGACACAGCTGTTCGTCCTCTGTAATCAGAACCTTCTACTTGATTCTAGCCTTTTCCCAGTCTCTACTCCATTACCCAGCAGCCCTGGCCAGGAAGAGGCGTGGCCAACCCTGAAAGGGGACATGTTTCAAAATAAAAGTACAACTGAAACACCATGCAACAGCACTGAATGAAAGGGACAACATATATAGATAAAGAAACAACTAACATGGGAAACTAAACATACATGAAATGAGTCCATTCTCACAGTCTTTTACGCCAGCCACACCCCTTTATTTTAGTATCTCTGTTTTCACACAGCAATCAAACATCTTGATATTTTTCAAGTTCGGCATGATTATTTTTAAGGCTTAATTGCCTTTACTTGTAAAACTGCTTCAATTGCTGACACTGCAGTTTTGTTATTGTGTTTTAATTGAATACTGTCATTAACCAGCCAGAGGATCATTTTGGTTGCTAAATAATATAACTACTATAATGTAAGCTAAATGAAATCCATGATACACATATACATATTTTTACCCTGGAAATCCAGAGTTCTCGCGAGAGCACAGTTTGAATTTGCTCAGCAAGTTACTCTGGCACCGAGTAATTCTGCTCATTAACTATGCCCTTGTAGCCGAGCTGCACCAATCACATGGGTGTATCTGATATAGGCGTGCCAGAAGCTTGTTAAACAGATGACGACATCGCTGCGACCTCAAAGTCATTAGTAAACATTGTAAGATCGCAATAACACCAGTTGTTTAAAACGGCTTTGGCCACTACAATGAATGAATTAGACTTGGCTTTTTGTCTAAAAGAGGGACAGAAGACGGTGCTCGAATTGTTCCTTTTTAGGAAGGACGTTTTTGCAAGAGTTTAATCTACCAGTTAGCTCCGCCATAGGTGCTTAGCGAAAAACCACTGGTGATAGGTCGTAGTTATATCCAATTTCGTACAGTGAGATTTTTAAATGCATACTTGGTGCCGCCCCTCGAGCTGGGTCATTTTCATTACTAGATCCCAGACCCATATCTCCTCCGGATTTGGGTCTGGATTTTTCCAGGCTAACATCTTTTAATATGTCTATCTTATTTCACTAGTATACACCTCCGGAAAAATTTAAGATCACTTCAAAATCAAAAGTATGTCTGTCTATGGTTTTACTACTAATATGGTATGTATTACTAATATGTTATGTAACTTTTGTACTATTCCATGAACCACAAAAAAAATCTCTCTAATTCTAAACTCATTGTCATTCAGATCATAGATTGTCAAAATAACAATAAAGAAGCAGTTTTATTAGAACTCAAATAATGCAAAGAAAAACAACACAATGCTAATGTCACAAAATTTAGGAAGAGTAGAGTAATCAATATTTGGTGGAATAATAGTTGTATAATAAAATAATTTGCTTTCATGGATCTTGGTATGCTCTTCAAAAGTATTTTACATTGATGACTGGTTACTATGCCACTCCTAAAGCAAAACTTTACTTTGTTTGATGATTTGTGACCGTCCATCTTCCTCTTGATCACATTCCAGAGGTATTCACAAGGGTTGATTTAAGAAAAAATAGCTGTTGTCTCTTAACTTTTCAGAGCTGTATGTATATCATAGGAATGTGCCATTTGGGAAAGCATCTGCATCCGTTAGCTGGGCCCTGTGTAATGTTCTCTCCTTGGTCAAAGAGCAGACTCAAAAAAGGTTAAAAATGAACAATAATGTTTATTCACTGAACAGATGATTGGCAAAGGTACAAAAAGGTAAATCCCAGGCAGAGTAATCAAAACAGGCATAGGTCAAAACGGAATAGCATATAGGGCTAAAGTACAATGAGGGGATATCCAAAAGCAGAGTAATCCAAAACAGGCGTAGGTCAAAACGGAGTAGCATATAGGGCTAAAGTACAGTATGGGATATCCAAAGGCAGAGTAACTCAAAACTAGGCAAAGGTCAAACCCGAACTAGAATATACAATGGAATGCTCAGTAATGAAAATAGTACTTACAATACCTCGCAAGGAGGCTATGGGTGAGTGTGGCTTAAATACAAAATGGAGTGAGCAGGTGTGGTGAATCATGATAATGAGTCCGGGTATGGGAACTGTAGTTCTGAGGAAGTATGACTAGGGAAGCTGTAGTCC
>JACXGM010027380.1:0-14507 GCA_016801145.1 Umbra pygmaea | reverse complement strand
AAACTTTGCCTTGAATTCTTGATCTGTTCCATTCAGTGTAACAATATTATTGCCTACAGTTGCAAATGAAATAAGAAGAAATAAAACAAATGTGTTGAATGTATAGTTTTTTCCCAAGTACAGTAAAAAGCATTTGAAAAAGATTTTTCGATGAAAAACAAGTGAATTATGTTATGTAAACCATAATGTCTAAAGGATGAACCACTTGATTAAAATATTAATTACAGTTTTTCCAATTGCTAACACACAAAATGCATTATTTGGCTCATTGTGTCAAAACTCAACACACAAGAATGCTTTATACAACAATTGAAGATTAACATTGAACTGCCATGTCAAAACTGCCATTCTGCAATCAAAACTGCCATTCTGCAATCAAAACGTAACACTCTGACTTCAAAAGGCCCTCTTCAGATCGATAGTTAACACACATGCACATGAACAATAAACAGTCAAACAGACACAACACACTGGTCAACTTTACTCAAGACAATTCTGTCATTTGTAGTTTTTAAACCGTTTTTATTCCCGAAACCAAGCCTCAGTGATAAATTGTACAGGTAGTAAAACAACTCCCATTACAAGTCAGGGATCACTCCATCGATTGGGGTCGGGCCACGTCACCTCGTCCACATCACAGGCGAAGTTCTCCCTTGCCAGGCAATGGGAAAATATAGCCGGGCGTGGCGTATCCACTCGTGGATCGAGCCCACCTCGATGTCGCCGCATGCCTTCTCCATTGCTCGCAGGAGTGGCACGCATGCATGTGTAGGCGGTCATAGACCTTTCACCGCCATGCCGAAAATAATTCCCCTATCAGGTTGAGGACCGGGAAATAAGGGGGCAGTGGAAACTGACATTATCCCGGATGACAACGAACATGGGCTGCCCTGGTTGGTCCTATATGACTGCGGCATGTAGTGCATGCAGAAATGTCAGTATGTGTGCAGTGTTGTAGGGACCCAGGGTGGCATGGTGATGGAGGACCCCCTGACCACTAAGGGCTGCACACATGGCGATGTTGTCCCTGCACTGCCCGGAGACATTCTCTATGGCCCTTTGGATGATGATGTTTCAGTCCCGATGTCTGGTTTTTCCAGAGTCTCTTCCTCTATCTCCTCTCCCTCTTCCCTCCCCGTCTCTTCCTCGTTCTCCTCTCTCCTTCAGCATCCATATTCACGATTGTCTCACGACAGGTGCTCATACCTGAATTATATAGTGACTGATTGGTGTTCAGTTACGGGTTAAGTGTTTTACGATGTGTGCGGGAGTGTTGCTAATGTCATGTGTGTTTTAACTATTGAATGGACGTGCTGACGGCAGAGTGTTTCATCATTGGCCAAAGTGTGTAACACATGCACGATGTGTGTAGTGTTTTGCACCGTGTGTTACATAATTGTTTACGGTGCCATGCCGACATTGTGTTTATTCATTTGGTGCCTGAGTGTACCAAATGTATGCAAACGTTACGGTTTTGATGATTTGGTCTGAGCTTTTACTTTTTGTGTTTTAGCAATCGGAAAAATCTGTAACAGTCCGGTAAGAAAATGCTATTTTTACATTCAAGATGGATTTTACCTGGGAAAACTATCCTTTAAGTCATTACTGGGACCCTTTGATGACCAAAAAGAAGGATTTTTTGACCGTAAGTAAAATATTTTGTACTAAAAGCTTAACATAAGTGACGTGTGCTAACCTGTATTTCCTAAGTAAAATATAATTGTTTTCAAGACGCGTACCTGACATTAAGTAGCGCTTTGGGTATTCAGAAAGGCGCAATACAAATAAAATGTATTATTATTATTATTATTATTATTAAGTAGTCTAACGTTGTGAGTTTTATAGCTACACTAAAACCGAGATATTTGCTAGAATCCCAAGATTCTACGCTTTAAGAACATATAATACTTTTACATATATCCTAAAAAATTAGCGTGGTAGTTGTGTTTCTAGTTGGCATTTCGTTTTTTTTTTTTTGAAAAAAAACACATTGCCGTTTGTGATATGTGCAGTTCAAACTCGCAGCCATAACGTTGTGAATTTTACAGCTACACTAAAACCGAGATTTCTACTAGAACCCCAAAATTCTAAGCTTTAAGGAGATATAAGACCTGTATATATAACCTAAAAAATGAGGGTGCTAGCCGTGTTTTCCTTTTGCCATTCAATTTAATTTTACGTACAAAAACCGCTAGTTGTGTAAACAAGCTAAAAGCTTTTGGTACTGGCTGTTTGTGTCACATTATGATTAATACTTATCTCGTTTTCATAGCTATTTTAAAACCGAGATATTTGCTAGAACCCCAACTTTCTATGCTTTAAGGACATATGAGACATGTATTTATAAATTAAATATTGCATTCGTGAGCTTTGTTTTTATTCCTTAATGTATTTACTATGAAGTGAAAAAAAACGTTTTTTTTCAAGACGCATAGCTGACATTAAGTAGTCGTAACGTTGTGAATTTTATAGCTACACTAAAACCGAGATATTTGCTAGAATCCCAAGATTCTAAGCTTTAAGGACATATAAGACATGTATATATAACCAAATAAATGATGGTGTTAGCCTTGTTTCTAGTTTTACATTCCATTTAATTTGAGCTCACATTATGAGGAGAAGTTATTATTTTTGTTAAAACTACTGTAGAATGGTGACATTTGCTACATTCCTGAGTGTCTAAGCTTTCTGTAGATATATAACATGTATATATAACCTAGAAATAGGACTTGTGAACTGTGATTGTTTGGACTTGTGAACCAGTTTTTGGGGGGGGTGGGGGGCAGAACTCTCCCGGCGGCGGGAGAGTGCTCCCTAAGTAGTTAACTATTGAATGGACGTGCTGACTGCAGAGTGTTTCATCATTGGCCAAAGTGTGTAACACATGCACAAAATGTGTAGTGTTTTGCACCGTGTGTTACAGAATTGTTTATGGTGCCATGCCGACATTGTGTTTATTCATTTGGTGCCTGAGTGTACCAAATGCATTCAAACATTACGGTTTCGACGCTTTGTTATGAGCATTCACTTTTAGTGTTTTAGCAATCTGAAAAAAATTGTAAATTGATATAAATTGAGCTATCATCAATACCTGGACAAAAATATAAATGTATTATCCTTGTCAAGTATTCAAATCATGAAAGAAGTGTAATAGCTTGATCTGTTATATGGGGAGCATGCTCTTGAGACTGTAATGGTCGACACAGCAAGACTTCTTGCAATGGAACATATGGATGGGGAAAGAGCAAGTATCTATGGCCACCACCTGCAAAACTATCCCCTCTCCAGTGCACCTGTAGCCTCTTTCATTTGCACCAAAACAGGTAAAATTTATTGATTATCGCTTATCCATTCTTACTGGACGATTTGAAATCCCTGAAGTCTAATTGACTTGGTGTTCTATGTGATGATTGCGGGTTCCCTTTATTTGAGCACCGAAATAGGGAGGGAGTACAGTTTTTATTTCTGTGGAATCATTTACTGAAGTTCCTCTGTGTAACTTATTTTGAATTAGATCTGTTTACATTGATTGAATATCATCAATTGGATTTTGTTGCTTTATGTGAGAATGTTCATAACTCTTTCTGCCATATTGATTACTTTTTGTTGATCACTCACTATTATTATATGTTATGTTCTCTAAATATTTACCAATTGTTATATCAAATTATGGCCCTCTTACTCTTGACATAATTCTTTCAATTCAGCACTGTACCCCTCCATGCTGGAGATACAATTCCCTTCTTTTCTCTGATGCAGTCTTCTGTGACTTTATCAATACCTCCATTGATGAGAGCTTCCTGCATTTTAATCAGACATGTCAATCTCCCCATTGCTCCTATTGGAGACACGTGAGGCCTATCTTAGCAGTGCGATTCACTTAGTATTCTCATGTAAAGAAAACCTGGAAGGCTAAATTTATGACCTTGCAAAAGCTATCCTGGATTTGGAATACAAATATGCTCAGTCAGCATCCCCATAGATATATAAACAACGCCTGAACCTTTTCCTTCTTATCCACTAAGCATGCAGAACATTTACTGTTACACTGTTGAGTGGGCTACATACTAGAAGCATGGTGACAGGGCGAGCCTTCTGTTGGCACACCAGTTAAATCTCTGCACTGCCTCTCATCTGATTCCATTTATTAGAAGACTCTTCCAATAGCTTAATTTTTTTGGCAATTAATGACACCTTCACAACTTCCTATTCCTCACCTACACATCTGAGTTCCCATCAGACACTACCAAAATGTCTTAGTTTTTTGATTCTTTGGAGAGTCTCACAGACTTGGCTAAAGCTGCGGAGGGCCTTGACCCCCCCCGAGCCTTAAAGAGGTGGTTGAGGCATTACATGTATGCAAAGCAGCAAAGCTCCAGGAAATTTCACATCCAGCTGGCCCCCTTACTACTATCAATGTTTATTGAGTCAACTTAGTTTAGTGCCTAGGCCCTTAACACAAGCATTGATAGCACTTCTTCTTATTAATAAGAGGAATGAATCCACTTCCAGTTTTTCATTTAGGTCCTTTAGCTTTCTTAATGTTGATGTAAAATTTACTGTGAAGTTGATAGCAAGGCGTTTTGAAGCAGTCCTACCAGGCGTCATTTCGGAAAGACAGACCGGCTTTATTGTTCAATATTCATTGTTCAATATTCAAAACGTGTTCAACATTATTTATTCCAAGCAGTTCTCAAACTCCCCTGAGCTTGTGGTCTCCCTGGATGCACAAAATTGAGTGGGAGAAACAATTTGCTGTGTTTCAAACATTTGGATTTGGGGAAACATTTAGCTTGGATGCTTTTTTGTGCATCCCCAAGTACCAATGAAAATCACTCTGAATACTATGTCCTGGAATGCGGGACTAGGCAGGGTTGTACTCTGTCTCTCTTACTCTTTGCCATTGCCCCTTTCAGTAGCGTTACAGGTCTCTTCGGTTTTCCAGGGAGTATCGTGGAGGGAGGGCATTGTGCATAGGCTGTCTTTGTATGCTGATGACCTGCTGCTCTATATACACTCACCTAAAGGATTATTAGGAACACCATACTAATACTGTGTTTGACCTCCTTTCGCCTTCAGAACTGCTTTAACTCTACGTGGCATTGATTCAAAAAGATGCTGAAAGCTTTCTTTAGAAATATTTGCCCATATTGTTAGGATAGCATCTTGCAGTTGATGGAGATTTGTGGGATGCACATCCAGGGCACGAAGCTCCCGTTTCACCACATCCCAAAGATGCTCTATTGGGTTGAGATTTGGTGACTCTGGGGGCCATTTTAGTATAGTGAACTCATTGTCATGTTCAAGAAACCAATTTGAAATGATTTGAGCTTTGTGAAATGGTGCATTATCCTGCTGGAAGTAGCCATCAGAGGATGGGTACATGGTGGCCATAAAGGGATGGACATGGTCAGAAACAATGCTCAGGTAGGCCGTGGCATTTAACTGATGCCCAATTGGCACTAAATGTTCTAAAGTGTGCCAAGAAAACAACCCCTTAAACCATTACACCACCACCACCAGCCTGCACAGTGGTAACAAGGCATGATGGATCCATGTTCTCATTCTGTTTATGCCAAATTCTGAATCTACCATCTGAATGTCTCAACAGAAATCAAGACTCATCAGACCAGGCAACATTTTTCCAGTCTTCAACTGTCCAATTTTGGTGTGCTCTTGGAAATTGTAGCCTCTTTTTCCTATTTGTAGTGGAGATGAGTGGTACCCGGTGGGGTCTTCTGCTGTTGTAGCCCATCCGCCTCAAGATTGTGAGTGTTGTGGCTTCAAAAATGCTTTGCTGCATACCTCGGTTGTAACGAGTGGTTATTTCAGTCAAAGTTACCCTTCTATCAGCTTGAAGCAGTCGACCCATTCTCCTCTGACCTCTAGCATCAACAAGGCATTTTCGCCCACAGGACTGCCGCATACTGGATGTTTTTCCCTTTTCACACCATTCTTTGTAAACCCTAGTAATTGTTGTGCGTGAAAATCCCAGTAACTGAGCAGATTTTGAAATACTCAGACCGGCCCATCTGGCACCAACAACCACACTCAAGATTGCTTAAATCACCTTTCTTTTCCATTCTGACATTCAGTTTGGAGTTCAGGAGATTGTCTTGACCAGGACCACATCACTAAATGGATTGAAGCAACTGCCATGTGATTGGTTGAGTAGATCATTGCATTAAGTAGAAATTGAAATGGTGTTTATAATAATATTTTAGGTGAGTGTATGTGACCCCACAACCTCCTTACCCTCCATTCTCTCTTCCCTGGAGAGTTGCTTTTTCTGGATACAACGTCAATCTCCCAGAGTTAGTGCTTCACAATCAATCCAGCAGCATTGTGGCTTCAGCAGGAAGACTGGCCCTTTTAGCATAACTGCTCTGGGCTCAAGCACCTTGGAGTGAATGTGACTTGCATGTTATCTGCCCTCTTCTCTGCTAACTTTTTCCCCCTTCTCACTCAGATGAAGGCTGATTTTCAAAAGTGGGGCAATTTACCTCTGTCACCCATGAGAAAGATGAATGCTGTTAAAACTACTAGTTTCCCTAAAATTCTTTATCTTTTTCAGTCTTGTTGTTTTTGCCCAATTCTTTTTTCAAGTGAATTAATCAGGGCCCGGTTCCCCGATAACGTTCATACTTAGCGCGCTAAGAAGACTCAAAAAGATATATCTTACCGAAGTTGTTTATGTTCCTAAGTGTGTTCCCTGAAGTGTCCCTTAGGAAGCTTCTTAACACGCTGCCTCTTAAGTTCGACTTTACAAAGGTGCTGTCCCAAGTGAAGGTGCTGAAATTGTTGCAATCAATTTTCCAGTAACATTTAACTTAGCATAGTTTAAGTTATCAGCAAAATATAGACTATTAATTCAATTATCAAATTGTCAGTAATGTGTTCACACGATATGTTGTGACTGGTAATCATCCACCCTCCTCATCTCGTTTTGCCACTTGTCCAGCTTCTTGACGTGGGTTTAACGACTTCTAAAAATGATGTAATACACTTTTATATCAATGGTAAGGTACTTTACAATCAGAATTGATTGGCAAGCAGCTTCATTTACTTCTGTTTAATGTGGTTTTGATTGCAATTGGTTAATGTTTACAATAAAAAGCAACATATCTACACTAAACAGAGAGAGAATAGGGTGGGGAAGCAACGTAAAAAAAGGCCACCAAGCTTCTCGTCAGAGGAACTTGAAGTTTTGCTGGACGTGGTGAGCTTGCACAAGGTGACACTGTTTTCCAGCTTTCGGAATAACTTGTGCAACAGCAACAAAAAAGAGGTATGGACCGACATAGCAAGGCTTCCTCCGGGTCAGGCACACGAGGTCCTGGCAGGACGTTAGGAAAAATCTCAAAAGGGCTTAAGTTTTGCAGAATAAAACAATTGACATGGACTAAACCGCGGCCGGCGCCGTCTTTGATTCAATACAAGGACACGTTGGATCGCTGCCATAGTTGGTTGCTTACTGGACACAACCATGCTTACCCATTTATAGATCTTAGCCATTTAGAGCCAAATTGTTTGCCAGACTTTAATTATCAAAAGTGATTGCCAATTTAAACGCTTTAATGACATTACGAAATAGCCTTGGCTAATTACCACATATTAGTTCTGATACCAAATAAAGTCAATTTCACAAATAGGCCTGTATCCATTGTGAACATATTTTATTATTAGTCTTAAAATGTCCATAAAATCATTGTTGAGCCAAAACATTTGTCAACATACCATAGTTTGACTCTGCGCTGCACTGATTTCTAAAGACTGCTGCACAGTGGCGTCGAAAAGCGACTTGAGCTCAAACAACGCTAAGAGAGAGCTTGGTCCAGACCAACCTTACGAAAGTGTGACTTACAGAAGATATACTTAGCGTACGAACGTGTCGGGAACCGTGCCATGAGGTTAAGAGAGAGGTTAAGGAATAGGCTAAGAACTACTTAGCGATAAGAACGTTTTGGGTAACCGGGCCCAGACCAACCTTACGAAAGTGTGACTTACAGAAGATATACTTAGCATACGAACGTGTCGGGAACCGTGCCATGAGGTTAAGAGAGAGGTTAAGGAATAGGCTAAGAACTACTTAGCGATAAGAACGTTTTGGGGAACCGGGCCCAGGCTGTTACTTTTTTTATTTGGGGAGGGAAGGTACAAAGAGTGCTTGCAATTTTCAATATTCTTTATTTCAAAAGCTCCCATTCTGGTTGCTCATAGGAGTAGTAGTTACTGAAAAGTGTTCTCCAGGGAGATCTGCCTTGGAGGTAGAAATTATTTTGTTGGTTGAATCAAAAAAGAGAGGGCGAACCTCAAATTATGTTTACTTTTGATTGATCATTATGATCTATATATATTAATATATATCAATTTTATATAAAAAAAAAAATCTTTAAAGAAAGGGTAGGGATGGGGCGCAGATGGCCCAGCGGTTAGGGAGTCAGACTTGTAGTTTGAAGGTTGCTGGTTTGATTCCTGACTCCGTTAGGGAGTCGGATTTGTGGTCAGAAGGTTGCTGGTTCAATTCCCAACTCTGAGGCAGAGTACCTGTACTTACTCTAAGTTGCTCTGGACACTAAAGTGTAGTATAAATGTAATGTAAATGTAAGTGGTAAGCAGCACATGGATATCCCCACCTTCACTGACTATTATCAGAAATGCTATGCAAACTTTTTACTTATGTTAATTCTCCTTCCAAATTTTTGCCCCTTATGATTACACATTTTAGCCCATGTAGTTACACATTATTACCTGCAAAGTCACTTGTGCACATCATCGTTATGCCCTAGTGTTACTGTTCCATTGTTATTTTATTGACCTAAGACTGACATACATTAACGTAAAACTTATATTAATACTCACAACATAAAAGGGTAAGACTAACATATATGATAAGTAGACCTTCTACTCATCATATATAAAGAGTAGAAGGTCTAGTAATACCCACCATATAAAAGGGTTAAACTGACATTATGCAGAGCCACCGGCAAATGTTTGGTGAGCTGGCATTTGCCAGAGTACTTTTCAAAGTGGTGTGGTTACACCCCACCACTTAAGGTGGCAGAGTTTCAAACACATTCAATGTATCTACAGTACTATTACAAACGTAAAATAACTTTTTGCAACCGAAAAAATAAACGTGAATTTCTTGCAGTTGAAAAAGTTAGTAACATTTCACCCTGTTTACTCTGTTGAATATAATGCACTACCTCAAATGCTGACTGCAACAGGTTAATGCACCTGTCAATCTAACAGTGATCTCCTAGCTACAGCCAACTTGGCCTCAGAGACAGAGCATCGGGCACGCCTCTCAACAACTCGAGTCAGGGCACTAAGAGAGCAGATGGTTATTATTAGCGACTTATCGCCTGAAATCGCTGAGGAAATGTTTGGGAAAAAAAAACAAGGTATGTCAAACTCCTTAACTTGTCCCCCCTATCACATTAGAATGATTATACCCATAGCTGACAAAATGCTATTGTTATAAAGTCAAAACATCATACAATCAAATAAAAAAACACTACTAAGCAAATGTTTCTACATTAATCTTGTCTTTGTTTTTCTATGTTGGTGTATTTTTAAGTGTACTGCATACTATATTGAGCTAAAATCAGTATTGTTTTTATATATATATATATATATATATATATATATATATATATATATATATATATGTCACGGTATGGATGGACTTTTATGTTTCGTTGCATGTTTGTGTTTTATTGATTTATTGTTTAAAGGGATACTTCACCCTACAGCTATCTGGAGGTGCTAGTAGCTTCTCCCAGACATTTGTAGAACAGTCAGATATGTTTCACCCATGCCTGGCAAGTGTAAGAGCAAGATTTGAAATTTCGCGGGGAATTTTCACACGCTGACGTCACGGTGGAAATCCAATGGACCTTGGAGATAGGAAAAATGAATACAGGCGTGTATTCGGTCGCGAAAATAAGCATTCCTGTTAGACTGATCTGGCTTTCAAACCTACTCACTTAAAGCCTCGGTTGTCCTTGATTTTTTAAGCTATAGCTTGTCTTTCTGTGACGTTTCGATCAGCCATTTTAATGCTAATAGACGAGGTGGTATGATTTTTTCAGTATGTAGAGAACTACAACGCTGGCTTCCTTGTTCCAAGCCCCGCCCACCCGGCACTCTGGATTCTGTGAAACAGTTCGTAATTAAAGTCGCTGGTAACACAATTGCCACTAACCTAGTATTTGCAGATGAGGAATTTTACAACTTGCTTTTACATTCTGAGTGACATTCAACCATACATGTTTGTGCCAGAGTACACCGAAGAACATTTACAACAAATGGAGTTTGATATTCAGCTTCAACAAGGCAGCATGTTCTACAGATAAGTTGAAACGCAGTTAAATTCTAATTGCCTAAATGCTTCTGTGGGAATATTTCATCCATGTCTATCGAAGAAAAAAGGACTTGCTTGTAAGGCTTGGACCAAAAATGACTGACGACCGCATATGCGTCACTGAATCACTGAAGTTTTCCAGCACAAATGGAAAGTAAGTTTATTAAACCTATTTTCTGTACCTTGATAATGGAGCACACATCGTGTCTGTATGGTAATGTTATTGTACTGAATGTGTAGTGTGCCAGCTGTATTTAGTAGCTAGCCGAGTGGGTAAATTACTATACCTTACTATATATAGGCTACTCTTTCTAGATAAAGGAAAATGGATGGGATCGCATTGCTTTTCAGCCGCTTTCGGGCTGTAGTGCCAGTTAATTCAGCACGTAGATCCCGTTCATAATCTTCCTACCTAAAATGCTGACTGCATACCCTAACTATATATAGGCTATTCTTTCTAGATAGAAAAAATGGAGGGGATCGCATTGCTTTTTAACCGCTTTCGGGCTGTAGTGCCAGTTAATTCAGCACGTAGATCCCGTTCATAATCTTCCTACCTAAAATGCTGACTGCATACCCTATATAGGCTATTCTTTCTAGATAGAAAAAATGGAAGGGATCGCATTGCTTTTCAACCGCTTTCGGGCTGTAGTGCCGGTTAATTCAGCACGTAGATCCCTTTCGTAATATTCTTACCTAAAATGCTGACTGCATACCCTAACTTTTTATATTGTAAAGTGTGAAAGATTACTCCTTCTTTTTGGGCTTGCTTGTAATTTCTGCAACCAGGTGCAGAACACCAAACGGGCAAGATGAATAAAAATTAGACTACAATTTCAAAAACAAATATGTATAACTTTTTAGCGTCAAGCTGCACAGACGTGTGCTGTTGAATTGCCCATGTTCTGTATCGGAGTGTTCAAACGGGGACGGGCAATAAATTCGCTTAGAATTCTGGGAGTTGTGGTAACTCAAGTTTAAACGGATACAGAAGCACCCCAGTGGATGTGAAAGGAACTGAAATAGACTATTGGCTTTTCTCTGATATATTGAAAAAGAACAGACGTGTATATGCCATAAATCATCTATGGTAACATTTGTAAATGGTATACTATGAAACTGATTTACTGTGGAACACTCCTTTAATGTGTCTGTGTTTGTATTTTGTTAGGCGCCAACCTCTGGGCGCTGAATGAGTGTTAGCATTTGGTTACTCATTGCGCACGACTAGTGCACTAGCTAACCATCCACACCGGTGCGTAATGAGTAATCAAGATGGCTATTTAATCCCAGCGTTCCCGAGGTTCAGCGCGCTTTATTGTGAGTGTTCTACTCCTGTCATGAGGAGAGGAGCTGTAGAGACTGAACTTTGTACATCTGTGCGGTAGCTATTATATATTCGTGGTGCATATGTATTTGATTGAGCCTTCACCTATTTATGTGTCATACAATATGTATGTGGTATAGCTTGAACCAGGCGTACATTATGTAGAGTGTTCGCACTGATGCATAGAGTGTTTGTCACGTTATGCATTGTAACTTTACATATTGTAACGTCCAGCCCAGGTTTGGCTGGCGTACATGGTGTTAATGACACTTATATGTGTATATATATATATTGTGTGTGGACTTTAGATATTTGTGTTCCAATGCTCTGCATATGTTTTACGAATGTGTTTCTTTAAGACCATTTGACAGCTCCTCCGGTTAAGCAGTTCCTATGTAGATTTTAGGTAAGGTAGACCCAGTGTAATAATGATCTGTTTAATTAATTACTGTCAGCTGTGTTCCCATTAGAGGTTTGTGCCATGCTATAAAGAGGGCTGCTTAACTGGAGAGAGCTGTCGGTCATTGATTGCTGTACAGTACGGTATGTCCTTATGCTATGTTCTGTTTTTGGGAGTTCTGTTACGCAGGGGAACATTGAAAGAAGTATGTTTGTGAAAAGAGAGCAGGTCTGGTAGTGTAACTTAGCGTACGCTCTGTATATATGTTAGTCGCGTCCACACCGCGGTAAGAGTGTGTGAAGTATATGTATATATATTCGTTGTGCTTACCACAGTCCTTGTCTCCTGCAACTACATTCCTCCATTGTACCTGCATTGCTTCATTAAATCATTCCATTTCGACAACTAGCTCCAAGCCTGTGTCTCCCTCTCTACACCACCACCCGATATCGTGACAGAAATGACCGACCTGCCCAAGAGACCGAGTTCACAGGCAGACAACTTTGTGGACCTGGACAGTCTGCATTCCTCTGTCTCCGGCCCTGGCTTGCCCTCTATATCATGGGCAGTGCTCCTTCCCGCCCTCTTGGCTGTACCTGAGCCCAAGGAAATTTTGAGGGGGAGCTGTGCCGCTACTGAGGCAGCCATCAGAGCGGCACGGGCCGTATGGGAGGAGATGGACACAGAGCTGGCACTACTGGAAGCCGTGTTAAAGGACGTGAGCCTGAGGACAGAAGCCCTGGCAGCCGGCATGCTGTCAGGGTTCTCCACGCACCACCGTCACCAGGCTCTATGTCAGCCAACTCCACCGAGAGCCCCTGCTCTGCCTCCGCCGAGAGGACCTCCTGCTCCGCCTCCGCCGAGAGGACCTCCTGCTCCGCTTCCGCCGAGAGGACCTCCTGCTCCGCCTCTGCCGAGAGGACCTTCTGCTCCGCCTCCGCCGAGAGGACCTCCTGCTCCGCCTCCACCGAGAGGACCTTCTGCTCCGCCTCCGCCCGGGGGGGCCTTCTGCTCCGCCTCCGCCGAGAGGACCTCCTGCTCCGCCTCCGCCGAGAGGACCTCCTGCTCCGTCTCAGCCGTCGCTGACGTCCGGACCCTCGTCGTCAGACCTCCCAGAGGCCCTGCCGCCGTGGCCGCCTGAGCTGCCTTTCCCCGAGCCTCTTGACCTGCCTTTCCCCGAGCCTCCTGACCTGCCTTTCCCCGAGCCACCTTACCTGCCTTTCCCCGAGCCTCCAGAACCGCCTGTCCATGAGCTCACTGTCTCGCCTGTCCGTGAGCTCACTGTCTCGCCTGTCCGTGGGCTCACTGTCCCGCCTGTCTGTGGGCTCACTGTCCCGCCTGTCCGTGGGCTCACTGTCCCGCCTGTCCACGGGCTCACTGTCTCGCCGGTCCGTGGGCTCGGTGCCCCGCCAGTCCCTGAGCTCGCTGCCCCGCCTGTCCCTGAGCTCACCGCCCAGTCGGCCCCGGGTTCCTCAGCCCCAGAGGCACCACCGCTACCCAGGTCCTGCGGTTGGCCAGCGACACCCCAATCAGCTGTCGTGGGGTGGCTGGCTGGCTTGCGGAGGCCACCGGCGGAGCCACCACCTGGGTGAGTGCTTTTGGGGTCGGGGGTCTGTGTCAAGCCCTTAGGGGGGTTTTGTTTCTGCCCCTCCCACCCCCCTTTTTTGTTCTGACCTCCACGGAGTTGGAGGTTTTTGGGGGGGATTCTGTAACGTCCAGCCCAGGTTTGGTTGGCGTACATGGTGTTAATGACACTTATATGTGTATATATATATTGTGTGTGGACTTTAGATATTTGTGTTCCAATGCTCTGCATTGTAGATTTATGTTTTACGAATGTGTTTCTTTAAGACCATTTGACAGCTCCTCCGGTTAAGCAGTTCCTATGTAGATTTTAGGTAAGGTAGACCCAGTGTAATAATGATCTGTTTAATTAATTACTATCAGCTGTGTTCCCATTAGAGGTTTGTGACATGCTATAAAGAGGGCTGCTTAACTGGAGAGAGCTGTCGGTCATTGATTGCTGTTAGGTATCTATAGTACGGTATGTCTTATGCTATGTTCTGAAATCCGTGTACCATTCGTTCAGTCGTTTTTCAAAACAAAAGCAGAACTCAAAAAACAAATAAATTAGTTGTTTCCTCAATATTCGTTTCCAAAACCAAAACGGAAAAACGGATAACAACTCGTTTTTCCTATTTTCAATTTTGCACTAAAATGAAAAATGGAAAAAACGGATAACGAGCGTTTCACCCCGTTTCATCCAATTTTTATATTTTTATTTGACGCAAGATGCATGACCCGGATGTGACCATAACTCGTGGGGCAATGACACCGACACGACCAAGAACAGCCTAGTATGTTTAAACGGGTAGCAACAGAAATTGACATTTTGTGATTTTTAGTGGAAG
>JACXGM010027379.1:0-14507 GCA_016801145.1 Umbra pygmaea | reverse complement strand
GGCGTGGCGTATCCACCGTGGATCGAGCCCACCTCGATGTCTCCGCATGCCTCCTCCATTGCTCGCACGAGTGGCACGCGTGCATGTGTAGGCGGTCATAGACCTTCCACCGCCATGCCGAAAATAATTCCCCTATCAGGTTGAGGACCGGGAAATAAGGGGGCATTGGAAACTGACATTATCCCAGATGACAACGAACATGGGTTGCCCTGGTTGGTCCTATGTGACCGTGGCATGTAGTGCATGCAGAAATGTCAGTATGTGTGCAGTGTTGTAGGGACCCAGGGTGGCATGGTGATGGAGGACCCCCTGACCACTAAGGGCTGCACACATGGTGATGTTGCCCCCGCACTATCTGGCGACATTCTCGATGGCCCTTTGGCCGATGATGTTTTAGTCCAGATGTCTGGTTTTTACCAGCGTCTCTTCCTCTATATCCTCTCCCTCTTCCCTCCCTGTCTCTTCCTCGTTCTCATCTCTCCTTCAGCCTCCATATTCACGATTGTCTCACGACAGGTGCTCATACCTGAATTATATAGTGACTGATTGGTGTTCAGATACGGGTTAAGTGTTTTACGATGTGTGCGGGAGTGTTGCTAATGTCATATGTGTTTTAACTATTGAATGGATGTGCTGACTGCAGAGTGTTTCATCATCTTGTGGAGCAAAAATCCCCATGGCATAGTCCATCCTAAGCTGTGACAGAACCATTTTTTGAAGGTTTCTATAATAACAATTTTAGGAACCATAAACATTTCTTTAATGAACCACGTTTTGGGGGTTCCAAGTTACACCGAATATGGTTCTCTAAAACACCTTGCCTGAAAAGGTTCTTTATAACAGTGGTTCTCAAACCTCTCCTGGGGGAGCCCCACCCATGCCAGATATTAGATGCATCCCAAAGCTAGTACACCAGAATCAACTTGTCAACTAATCATCAAGCCCTTACCTGATTGAATCAGGTGAGCTAGTTCAGGGCTACAACAAAACTGTGATATGGCTGGCGGTCCCCCAGGAGAAGTTTGAGAACCACTGCTTTATAGATCTTTATAGATCCAAAAACAGTTCCCCTATGCCTATGGCATCGCTCTGAAGTACCTGAATTAGTTCCAACTTGAATAAATTTGATTAAAGGTACAATATGTAGTTTTCCAAAACAATAACAAAACATTGCATTAAAAAAGCAAACATCACTATACCTATATTATATATATTTCTTAGTTGTGTACTTACATTATCCTAAATGTTTCCACCAACTTTCAAACCCAGAGAAATTTGTAATATAATTTGAAGACGCGGACCGTTCCATTATGTCTTCCCTCAATGGCGTCATATAACCTTTGACTGCTATAGTTTTTCTAAGTTCCAGGGAACCGCCGAACATAACGTGAATAAAGTTACAATATTTTTAACAATATATTACTTTGTCAGTGAAATTTTTTTTCTGCCGGAGACGCTAGATTGGAAGGTTGTCATTGACAACGAAAACGAAATCCATTATCCCACGCTACTTCCCGACATCATCCAAGTGCATCTTTTGCTATTGTTTTAATTGAGAGCCCCCTAGTGGCCAAAAACTACATACTGTATGTTTAAGAGTGTAGACATGGGTGGGGCTAAATACATTATGTGTTAAAGCAGAGATGAAGCTAAGGGTTGATGAAAAGGTGTGTTGATAGAGAGACGTGTAGACGGACAGATGGGGTTGATGAAAGAAACATTGGTGATGATAGAAGACAGAAGAAAGGCCTGAGAGGTTTAAAGAGGAGATATGTGTGAGAATGGAGACGCCATGTTGGCGAGATGATGGGAGGATTAAAGGGCAGGACGGATCAGAGGAAGAATACATGTGGGACTGTGAAGAATGACTGATGCTGAGGAGACAATGTGAGATAAGCAGTGTTAATGTGGGGCAAAGAAGGACTATGGCCGATGGATGATGGAGGGAGAGAGAAATATTTGAGGGATACAGCATCAGCACAGGGATCAGGCGCTAAGTAAAGTCTTAAGGAATTAAAGAGGGAAATATCTGCAGTTTAATTTTCTCTCAGACCATTCTAGATTTTCCCACAGGGACCAAAGCAACACCACCCACAACATCCAAAGGGATTTAGACAGACCTTGCTCATGGAGACTCCCCGTGGAGGCATGCTTCGCCATGCTTCACTAGCTTCTCTCTGACAGGCCCAGGGAAATATGGCAACATGGTTTGAGCCAATTAGAGGAGCACTGGGCCAGGTTTTAGTCAGAGATGAGCCCAAGCCCACTTCTATTGGCAGATTAGGTGACAGATAGTGGCCGACCCACACACATCACACCAGACACACGGCCATAAGAAGAATCCATCTGGGCTGTCCACGGAAACACCCCCTCTCTCACACGTCTTTCTCTTTCTCTCTACCCATTTGACTTCCATCTACCCGTCCGTTTCGCTCGCTCTCAAGCTTTTTTGGACGGGCGGATAGCCTGCCGCCTTTTATCAAAATGATAGCAATGTTGCTTGGTTTCTGAAGCTGAAGTTTGCAAGTTTGAGAGATTTGAGTGGAGGGGTTGAGACGGACTGAATCTAATAAAACCTATCATATTATGAACAACAGCCCTGAAATCTTTATACATTCCTAGCCTATACACAAACAGGAAGATACAGTCATTGGTAGAGGAGGCTTGACTGGCAGATTATATATGAGTGGAAGATGCTTTCCACCAAAACAGTAATAAACCTGTGTTTGAGATGTGGGAAATAAAACAACAAACAGAAAAAGACATCATATCATAACCTGATTCCTTCAAAATTGTTTTTTTTTGCACCCTTTGCTGGATTCTTTTACCTCCTCTTTTCATTTTTTTCCCTTTTCACTCAGGCATCGTAACAAGTGCTTTCTTTCATCAACAGTCAGCTGCATTCTGTGTGAATATGCTTATATTCCCCCCTCAGGGAGGCAGAACATGGACCATTGTTGTCTCTCCATCTCTATCTTTCTCTAAACCTTTTTTCCATAAAGAAATATATAAATGCACAGTGATGCACATCAACAAATTACGTCGATAAACACACTGGGAATCAAGTGAAGATGCTCTAGAGTGCATTTTGCTTCTACGAGCTGGTTTTAACTCTATTGTAATGTTGACTTTGCTTATGGGAAACAATATCAAGCGATTTAAGGGTTGTACTCATGCAACTGGCGTAGCACAGTTACTCTGGGCCCACCCGCAGGTTAAGAATTCTAAATGCAAGCTTAAAAAAGGCCTTGAAGGCCAAAAACAAAATATCAGCACAGTTCATATTTAGGCTAGTTACATTGACAGTAAACAAATGCAGTGAACAAAAAAAGAATGGAGATCCAATTAACCAAAATAGCCTAGGGCCTATTAGAGTGAGATGAAGCCTCTGCTATCTTGCTAAATAAAAAGGCATAGGCCATTTGTTAACATGAAAAATCATACTGCTCAGGATATTTATGATATGTCAACATAGTCGGTTGGTAAGAAATCAACCTGTGTAATCAATAGAACAATGCCAGACTAAGAATCAATAATGAACATTCCAATAGGTAGGTATACAGTTGATTTTCTAGAGCTAGGCTGCATAGATACAAAAGTGTTTGGCCTAAATTAAGTACATTTTTATCCTCACATCACTCAGGGTTTCAATGACATACTCTAAATTCTGTTTGAGTAGCCCTTGATCATTGATAATTACTCTGAAAATATTGTTTTCATAACCGTTTTTTTATTTATTTTGTTTTGAGCACAGTTTAGCTTACGCAAGACACGTCACACCCAGCATGCTTTAAATATAAGTCCAACCTGATTCAATTACTCCTTTGAAATGGATAGCCAATTAAATGAGGAGGCTGGGAATTAGGACAGAGATAATTTGATTTGCCGAATAGTAAATTATTGGACAACAACAAACACTTTACTGTCACAATGAGTTATAAAAATAGATATGAGGAACGCACTAGCCGCCGTCGCTGATAGATCCCCCACGTTGTGTAGACTGTAGGGGCATCTCCTACCCCTGTTGTGGCAAGTTCATCTGTGTGGCCTTGAAATGAGCTAGAAGCCATTTTATGGAAGGTATGAAATTACGTTGTGCTTCTGATAGCGGGAAAGTCCAAAATATAACTGACATATCACAATGTGGAGAAGGTTGTCCAATGCAATTGCTATAATATTGTATATACAATTTATGGAATTAATTGTGTCATTGGAGTTATTGCAAATTACTTTGTGTGGCCAACATGAAGTTGGCTAATGTATAAACAGCTCCAGTTTATTGTAGTTTGTTGTGTTCTTGTGTTCTTATTTAATTACTATTGGCTGTGTACTTAATACAAATGGAAGTTATTAACAGTGCTGATTGTAGTCAGAGTGATATCAATTGCAGATCAGCTCAAAAAAAAAATCATTAGATTGACTGTAACAACCTGTCGTATTAGGCTAAACGTAAACTGAGTCAAACAGGTATGTTGTTAAAGCATCAAACGCATGTGCATATTATTAATAATTCTGGGAATGAGTTTAAGACCCCATCCTCAGGGCACTTAGACCTACCGTGAAATCACCTTGCTTATTTTAATAAATTAGTCTGTCAATTAAATTAAATAAATCATTTATGTTTTCTTTAGGCTGACATTATACATTAGATGTAGACTACCAGGGGTTAGGGCCTACTGTACATACACCTAGCAGTCTAAATCATTGCAAAACTTGAATTACACTCACTTAGAGATTTAAAAATGACTGGTTTGTAGTCATAACATCTGACAAAGAATATGATTCAATTGCTAAAGTTTCCAGGTGTCGATATTTCAAAGAAATGTTAGGAGTGCTGTCCAACTTTGATGACTCAATTTCTTTTGGTTTATTTATGGCTATGCATAAGTGCAAAAGGCATTTGTTTACAGCCAACAGCAGTCAAATAAGTTTAGTTTCTCCTTTGTTTAATGTGGTTATTTCTTCTTTTGAAGCATATCAGAGCAGGCTATTCGATCACTACCTGATAAACACCTAATTCATCTGAAGTTACTGTTTACTAATGTAAACTAAGTAATATTTATTTGTTGAACATGTTGAAGATGTATTCTTTTTTGTATTCATTATATTTACATATATATATTATATTAATTTATATATATATATATTCATTTGGATGATGGTAGATTACTAATTAACACTGTGACTCCACACACTTCTTCAGTGATACATAGTTTTTGGCTTACACCTTACCATAGGGAATTTATGTCACACAAATGCATATCACCCCTGTTCCATTGATGTGTCATCACACAATCACCAGACAGCCCATCTGTTTCCTCCATCATAACGGAAATGTGCCCTCTTAGCATGTCAGTGGTAAAGGAATCCATAAATTGGTGGTGTGGTACATGTCAATGAATCGTGTTGAGACACCATACAGGAGTACAAAATGATCCCAAAACACACCTTACAGCATTAAAATCAAAGCATCTCAATGGTAACACACCATTGTCTACCCAATATAATTTTCCAATTGTGCATTTACCCGCTTGTCTTGGGGTTTCAACTTCCCTGCATTGTTGGGAGGGGGGAAAGACGGGAAATGCGCCCCTTGAAAAATGCACCACCAAGACACACTGTTTCTTATGCACATTGTTAGCCTATCCATAAGTGTAGGAGGAAAGCTGTACGACTGATGACCGCAGTAAGCTTGCAGGTGACCGTGCACACCACAAGGGGTCAATAGAATGCCCCATGACAAGGACCTCCCTGCTGACTAGGACAGTGCCATGTTATAATACATATTTAAACACCCCAACTGAAAAAAACACACTAATAAAAAAGAAAAACCAACGGGTTTTAGTGGCACCCCCGGGTGAATGCCTCATCCGATGAGAACATCAAGAGGCCAGTGTTAATTTGTTTGATCATACTTCTTTCTCCTAATTAAATGTATGCTAATGTAATGAAAAGGAAGAGAGGGTGGTAAATAATGAAAATTTAACAGCGGATGTGAGTGGGTCGGTGTGTATCTGTGTGCGTGCCAGCATGTGCGGATCGGTCCGCCCATGCATGTTAACCTGTTCACGGAAACTTGGTACTGATTCCAGCAAAGATTCAACAGCAGATTAAGACATAACAAACACTGCCTTTCTGCTTCCAGCCGTTGCCTTAACGATTAAACAGTTTTGCTTTAGATTAGCTGTTAAAGTCTTATTAAAGAGATGAGCGAAAGATGGATGGAGAGGTTTGGAAACTGAAATGAAACACTTTAACTCTGTGTAATCATCATGTAAACATTCATAATTGTGCCTTTAATTGCTAATGGAAGTGGAACAGTTTAAAAAACATTAACTCAAGAGGCCACAATCATTCCAATGACACATATCGGAATCCAAGTCACATAAAAATAAATGATATGTGGCTTTTTGTGAGCATATTTTTTTATGTGTTAAATCACACCATCTACTCGGCTGGGTGTCAGTTATACGATTATTTGGGTTTTATTAGCTTGGATTAATAGGTACTATAACCGGGTTGGGAAGCTATCTGGGGTAGTGAGGCCCAGAGGGAGCTTGTGGATATAATGGGTGTTATAAGACCAGACTGTGAGACTGATGAAGATAACACAGGCCTGGCGTTAGCGATGGTGAAGATACTCCTCACGCTGCCTTTCCCCCCATCATTCTCTTAGGCAAGTGATGGCATTCACCACCTGGTGACATCTTTAATTTCTTATTATTGATTATTTCTACAAGACAGAGAGAGAGATAGCGATAACATATATGCTTAGAGAATTATAAATCTAAATGTAATATTTGTCTCTGATATCTTTGAACCTTTACAATTAAAGGTAACTTGTTCAGATTTCAGAAATGGAATTCATACATTTTTTGAGATAATGTTATTTTTTAAGGGATCTAAAATTGGAATCTTGTAATATGTTAAATCTTTGCTAAGGCACAAGAGAGGATTTAAAATAGGCTATACCCATATAAATGGAATGGATAGAAAGGACTTTCCAATTCAAATCAATGTAGCAGAATGGTCAGAACGGCAGCCCGTTTTTATGTGTACCTTTCCATTGCAAAGATCTAGCAGCCTACTTCCGTATTAAACCAATTTGTGTGTTGTCACCGTAACAACTAACAACAATCACCATTTTGTTGTGTACTAATCAAATGACCACACCAAGCTGTTCAATGGTCTTTCTATCCATTTTATTTCTATGGCTATACCTATAGGCACACATACCTTCGTCTTACTTCATGAACTTATGAACTCCACTCGTACAGTAGTCATCTACTCATATCTAGGCATAGTGTTGTGTTTTGTAACATACACGTATTTGTTTGAAATACACTTGATTAGTTGTGCCTGTGAGATTTAAGCAAGTAGTACTGTAGCTATTGCAAATCAAACGATATTTCAAACTAAATGTAGAAAAAGAACTGTACAAATGATACAGGTCATTATTAATTAGTCATGACATTACGGTATTATGAGACGTTTGTGAACACGTTCCAGTTACACATGTACATCACTATACGTAGTTACTGGGATCGGGCAGTGTTATGGATCAACTTGAAATGTGGTGGAGTGTGGTGGAGAGAATGCTGGAGTTTACTAGCTTATTGTAAGAGAAAAGACAGATGCAGACCATTCACATTCCTTATATTATTCCTGTACGTTCATATGAAAATAAGGAATCTAAGCGAAGAAGGCTATCTAACAGCAAAGATAATATTAGTCCAAAATAACAAACTTTCATGCCTTCAAGGAGAACATCACTCACGGTACATAACATAATACCACACAGAATTATCAACAGTTGAGTTTACATAGATTTAAACCTTCTCAGGACGAATACTCAGTAGTACATCAACATAGTACAAAACATGGGCAGAGCTTCACCTTACAGGTAACAATAATTGGCAATGGAAAAAACAAACGAACTACAGTCGTATGCAAACATTTAGGCACCCCTAAATGGTGAGAACGGACAAAAACAGCCCACAGACCACCTCCAAAGACTTACAACATCATCTTGCTGCAGATGGTGTCACTCTACATCGTTCAACAATTCGGCGCACTTTGCACAAGGAGAAGCTGTACGGGGGAGTGATGTGGAAGAAGCATTTTCTGCACAAACACCACAAACAGCATAGCTTGAGGTATACAAACGCACATTTGGTCAAGCCAGCTTCATTTTGGTCATAACTTTGGTGGAGGTTCCATCATGCTGTTGGGTTGTGTGGCCAGTGCCGGTACTGGGAATCTTGTTAAAGTTGTGGGTTGCATGGATTCCTCTCAATATCAGCAGATACTTGAGATTAATGTAGAGGAATCAGTCACAAAGTTGAAGTTACGCCGGCGCTGGATATTTCAACAAGACAACAACCCAAAACATTGCTCAAAATCTACTCTGGCATTTATGCAGAGGAACAAGTACAATGTTCTTAAATGGCCATCCCAGTCCCCAGACCTGAATATCATTGAACATCTGTAGGGTGATTTGAAGCGGGCTGTCATCAAACCTAACTGAACTGGAGATGTTTTGCAAGTTGCAATTGTCCAAAATACCTTCATCCAGAATCCAGACACATGTAACACAGGCTATAGGAATAGAGGCTGTAATTTCTGCTAAAGGAGGCTCAACTAAATATTGATGTGATATTTCTGTTGGGGTGCCCAAATGTATGCACCTGTCTAAGTTTTGAGGCCTATTGCACATTTTCTGTTCATCCAATAAACCTCATTTCACTACTGAAATTACTGTGTCCATCAGTTATTTAATAGATCGAAATTAAATTGCTACTTCAAACAACCAATAATTTATAGTATAAATGCAAATCATAGAAATTGTCTAGGGTGCCTTAACTTTTGCATACGACTGTATATACACAGATTAATGAATAGATTACAGACAGCTGATAATCGTGAACAGAAACAAGACAGGAGATTAGTGGGAAATTATGTTATTGACCCAAATCACAGTATACACAACATCAACCAGTTCTGCCATGTTCCTTGTCATGACAAAACTTCATAAAAGCACTAACGTTATAAATAGTGAGTCTCAAGTATAAAATAGTAGTTCAATGTTCAAATATAATGTTTAACGTCAAATTAAAGGGACTGGAAATTAAAGTAGGTATGCCATCTTTACAGGGAATATTTGATTTAGGAACACATTTTACCTTTTGCAACAGATAAAGTACTCATTGAGTAAATAAGGCCTTTGCACAAGGCAATGTACAACAACATACAAGGGTCGGTTTCCAACCTACAGCCAGTACTCAGTCCTGCCGGATTCCTCTGGATTACCTCAATCACCACTAAAAGGAGATTACATGCACCTGCAGGGTGAACTAAACTTGATTACAAGGAGAAACCCACCACAATAACCCAGTAGATGACTTTTTCTCTCTGCATTATCATGTCAACTGCTTTTGGTCCCAGACAGGCTGGATTCTCTACTCTCGCCTATACAAAGCATTGCCCTCAGATGCATAGGAAACTGTGAGGCTTCATACGTATGTCAAAATGTGTATTTAAAAATCAGTAGCTTTAACTGAAGGAAAGTCTGGCGATCCAGCGATCTGCTTCTGGTACTGCAGCAGCATGGATTTGAATCTAGCAAACCGCTCTTATAAATAAATTATACAAATGTGTGAAATATATGGACATATATTTTAATTTAAAAAATATATAAATAAATACAATAATGGCCAAAATTATGCAGACTCCTGACCATCACACTCACATGAGCTTTTTGGGCAGCCAATCCATAAACCATGGGCGTTAATTTGGAATTGCTGCCCCCATTGTGGCTTTAATAGCTGCCACTCTTCTGGGCAAGCTATCCTCAAGATCTTGGAGTGTGTCTGTGGGAATTTGTGCCCATTCAGCCAAAAGCCATTCAGCCAAAAGAGCATTTTTGAGGCCAGGCACTGGTGTTGGATGAGACGGTCTGGCTCACAATCGCCCTTCCAATTCATCCCATGGATGTTTCATGAAGTTGAGGTCAGAGCTCTGTGCAGGCCACTTGAGTTCCAAACTCATCAAACCTTGTCTTTATCGACACAGTTATGTGCACAAGGACACATTCATGCTGGAATAAGAAATGACCTTCCCTAATCTTTTCCCACAAAGTTGGAAGTATTTGTATCTTGTAACATTAAGATGAGCCTTCACAGGAACTAAGGGGTGTAGCACAAACCCTGAAAAGCCCCAGACCATTATCCTTCCTCCAACCTTAGTAGGGATGTTCACATTCGTTTGTATATTTACTGTTAATATATTACCAGTCTAAACAACATGTATAACATAAAGAAATGTTGACCTTATAAATAATGATTTACCAGGGATATACTCTATTTGTCAGGCATTTGTCTTTTACAGTTAATTGTTTTTTTGATAACATAAATTAACAAAAAATGCAATATGTTAAACCAACATTAGTTTTAGTTTGTTTGTACACTCTAAAAGAAGGAGGTTCTAAAAAGGTTCTTAAATCTGAGGATTCCAAGAAAACCCATGAACAGGTAAAGCAACTTTAAGTGAAAGCAATGGTTCTTTAATGGGTAAAGCATTTCCTGACCTATTTAACATTGTTGTGTATGGTGGTACAGTGGTTACTACAATGGTATTTTGTTCCAGTGGCCAGGGTTCAATACCCCATGCCCGACTTCATTTACAAATATTCCAAAAATTGTATTTCTGTTGAGTAGTTAGGTGATTTCCCACTACAACTATAGATTGCCGAAGCCATAATATCTCCTGATTGATTAATTAAACAACCACTGGTTGGAGCTGTTAAATTTCTCAACATTTTGTTCAATGGCTACATTTTTCTGATAGTTCCAGGGAGAATTCTTTCTATATTGTGTTTTAAACCAGGGTTCTTACAGTGACAAGAAAGGTGCTTTTAAACATAATACTGGTGAGTCAAGATGTTTCCTTCAATTCAAAACCTATTACAGAATCAGTGTAGCTGATTGTTGAATGGTAAGTTGGGTTAATGTCCTGTTTGAACATATTTGTTGTGTACAATCCTACAAATAATAATTATACACAGAACTGTATAGAAGGCTAGCAGTTATTTTATTAACCATTTCTTGGGAGTTCTAATTTACACCAAATGGGGTTCTATTAAAAGCAAGTTCATAATAGATCAAAAGAAATTTCCCCTGTGGCATTACTCTGAAGAACCTGAATTGGTTCCAACTTGAACTTTTTAAGAGTGTACATTTGCTAATCAAGGACATCACAGTACATATGGAATGTTGTCATATATATAAATCATCCATAATGTGTTAATAATAAATGACTAAGTTGTTCCTGTATTACCGCCAACAGAGGGAGAAACAGTGTTCCAATTTTAGCTGATCGTACATTGGAAGAGTCATTTGCTGGCCAATTTTGGTTGAAACTGACATCTGCCTCACAGGGGTATTTAGCTCATATTGACAGTTTACTGTGAGATCAGACGACAATAATCTAGTGCTCAATATTTACAGTTGTACTCTGAATAAACGCAAATAGCACTTTCAAATACATAGACTGGTGTTAGTAGTTGCTTTTGTTTATTTCTTCTACTAGCTCATATTTGGCCAGCCATTAAAATCCTCAATTTCCTAGTGTTGTTTTACAAATCTGCCAAATTGGTTAGAGACTAATATTAATTTCAGCTTTAAAATCTCTAAGCATTTATTATGTAACTTGAGGTAAGGTTTTTGGTTTTTCTTTCTGAATCTAGCTCCACATTACATATTTCAATTTTTTTACAGGAGTTTATGTGGAAAAATGGGCAGATAGAGTGTTTGTTATAGAAGACATTTTTCAAATCTTCATTTCCTACACTATTTAGAGTGTTTTCTTATAATGAGAAAACCTTTTAGATTTTAAGTAACCAGGAACTTAAAAAGATTTCTACATTGGCTGCTTATTTGAGACACAAAATCAAAACTGCATTCCCATGTCTAAAGCAAATCTGGGCTGGGGGGAAGAAATCAATCAGCGCACAACAGCTTATTGGTAATTATGTACAACGCAGAACATTACTATTTAAATCCCATGTGTAGCACTGTAACAACTTGGATTTGTTCACAATTACTGATTTCCTTGTCCCAAATGTTACATTACGTCTATCCACATCCCCAGGATCTTGCTTCTCAAATTAATCAATGGTTCCCTAGTTGATCGTGAAATATGTTTCTCAATTCTCATAGGAAAACATTTGTTAGGTCAATTTTGGTCATTGATTTATTTTCATGCTGAATGCTGAGGGGTCATGGTTACTGGCAGTAATCCTTGCCCAATCGCCTTGTAGACCCCTTCACAACCAAAATGCCTGATATGTCGAAAAATAATTGGCATGTCCGATATGGGTCGGAAGAATGGAACAGCAATTAAGGGTATGCTTTTGACCTGCTCATGCTATGCACTTACAGATGTCCCAGTTCTAGCAAAAGTCCTTAGGATTTCACTACAAAAATGTGTCTTACAGTAAAATCATGGCAAAATCCCAGTATATTCCATGACACTTCAGTGTATTCATTAGATGAAACAACCACATATCTGTCAAATGTCCTTTATAATAATCATTTCCAGCTAAACAATACAAAAAAAATAATCCTAACAGTATGGTAAGCATTAATGCCTGGTGGAAAATGGACCAAACATGAAACATAGATGGATATAGATGTAAATGCTTCTGCTTAGATCAATTCTTAGATTCCTACTGTAGCTTTAAATCAGAATTCTGAGTCATATTCAGTTCTCACACCCTACAATCTTTACCACTTACCCCCATAGGCAAGTGACACTTGCATTCACCATAACCAACCAGGTGTTTCAAAGCTTAAATAATAGGGTTTTATACCTGACTTCCCTCTCTCTCTGTGCCTCAGCTGCACCTCAGAAATACATCTGAGTATACCCTAGTGAGTGCCTGGAAGAAAAGAGAAGAGGGAAGGAAGTGTCCCTATCTCCTCTCTCTCTGGCAGTCTTTCTCTCCTTCCCTTTCTCCAGGTGTATTATCTGAACCACGCTCCTTATCCTCTCTTTTGAAGTGGGGCCCTTTTACATTTTTCAGCATGACCAGGTCATCAAAGGGATCAAAGCCTTGGCCATAGCACCAGTCCGAGGAACTATTTTTACACACTAACAAGTAGAGAAAATTATATCCCTACGAAACGGCAGGCTGCCAAGCCCCAATAACCTGTGAGTTCCAGGGTGCGCTCCGCAGAAGTAGCAGCGGGTGTAAGTGTGTGTGTTTGTATCTTTGTGTGTTTCTGAATGTGCATGTGTGTAAGAGAGAGAATGAAAGAGAGTTTGATGTTTGTGTGTGCGTGGGGGGGGGGGTATGCTCAAGCTTATTCTATGTGTCTGTTCAAAATGTCACCAAAACATTGCAATTTTCAATGGTTGCCCTCATCGCAACATACACATCTCCGTCTGAAAATAATCTTCTGTCATTCAACTCAGACAGTAATGTGTTTTGACACTAGTGTTTTCTCTCTCTACTTCTCCATCGCTCAGTTTTTACACTTCTTTGTCCTTCTTTCCAGTCTTTTTTATGGGTTCTGTATTTTCTCTTTTGTTAATATGACAAATATAATGACTTCCCGACTTCTCACAGGCTGAAATTGAAAAGCTGAAAATTGTTTCCCCTTTCTTTTAATGTTTCCCCTCTCATCCTAATTTGTTAGAATTGTTAATACAAAATCTCATTGTTAAAGATAATGACAGGCAAACTGCTCATCTGAAAAACAAACATCCACATAGTATCAATTGAATAATACAATTTTTCTTCTTGTGTTAGCCTGTCACAAACTATGGAATACTTCATCTTTTATCAATTCTGACCTGAGGCTTATTCACTAAATATATTTCATTCAGCAACATATTCATCACTGAAGTGAATGACATAGTTATAGTTAATGTAACGTTTAACTCTAAATCTCTACAAAATAACATTGCTTGATTTGGTCTGACCATTTTATTCCTCAGTCAAACTAATGGCCCTTCCCCTATGCTCTCTATCTTCCTTTCTATCGACTACAACCTGCATGGGCATTTCCAGATGAATAGATAGATATAAACTAGCACCATGGCAACTACCTTAGCCAGGGGAAAAAAAGTAAATGTATCAATGGTGCTCTCAGTTAGTCGACACCTGAGAGAGAGAGAGAGAGAGAGAGAGAGCGAGAGAGCGAGAGAGAGAGAGAGAGAGAGAGAAGTGAAAAGGGTATCTCTCTCCTGCTGTCATCTGAGGGACAGTTGTCATGGTCTACGAATCTGGGTAAATGAAATGATTTAACCTTTGATCAGGGGAAGGGAAATGGGACAAAAAGAATGTGTGAATTATCTCTCCTTTCCTGTTCATCTGTAGTTATGGTTACATATGCGTATATGGTTATGTATGGATATGTATCAGTCTGTATGGGATTGAATGGTCTCGTTGATATATATATATATATATATATATATATATATATATATATATATATATATACACT
>JACXGM010027378.1:0-14507 GCA_016801145.1 Umbra pygmaea | reverse complement strand
AGCTGTATGGCAAGGGGACTTAAATAGGTAGGCTAATGATCTTAAGCAAAATATGCAACATGTGTTTACAATATAACAATCGCAGTGTTTTTAAAACCCATAATTTATTTTTATTTTAATTGTGCTGTTCTATTAATATTCAATAAGAAATTAATACATATGAAATTGTGAAATTAATAGTTATGGATTTTGGGATCAGGGAAGACAACATTGTTTTTATATGTATATATTTTATTGTGCAAAGAATGAATGTTGAGTTGTTAACGTAATTACTCCACATCGTCACTAAGGAAGCGAAGTCGAAAAGAGAAAATAACCAACCTTTACAGCAGGTGGCGATATGTGCTCATAGCACCAGTCTGCCATTAGGTCGAAGAAGAAGAAGAACGTCATAACGACAGCTCCAACCAATGTGGTTCAAACCATGGATCTGCGACACAGGTACCATGGTTTCGGGAAACAGTAGTGACTAGCTAGTTGATTTCTTTAAAGATGCATCATACTATGGTGGTTAAACCACCGAGTTGCATCGTTGTACGGGAAACGCACCCCTGATGCAGCCCCTATGGGTTTGGCTCCTGAACGGGACAGGTTGATGAATAGTGGGCGGTCTGATGGGAGTCATTCAGACTATCCAGAATGCATGCGTTGTTTCCACATCTAGAAAGTATGCATGTAGATGGAGACTCTCTGCTCAGTGATGTACATTGCGTGAGGTTGATTCCCAAAGCTGTTATGTTCATTCGTTTTTTAATTCCTTACAAAAGATTTTGGTGGAGGGGAAATCCCCAAGTACACTGAAGATGTATGCCTCTGTGATTTCCACATGCCATGACAAATTCGGAGAAACTATGGTCTTTGCGCATCCTTTGGTCACAGGTTTTCTGAAAGGGGCTTGTCGTTTGCTTACCACTGTCAGGACGAGTCTCCCGAAATGGGATTTGTCAGTGGTACTGGAGGCCTATCTGGGACCATCATTCACGCCAGCCGCGGTCGGTGGATCTTAATTGGGGAGGACGGGCTCGTATTACGCTCAGAACCGGAGTGAATGGAATGTGTGCAAAACAAAAAAACAATTGGTTTTGTTCGTTGCGCACCATTCCATTCACTCCGGTTCCGAGCGTAATACGAGCCCGTCCTCCCCAATTAAGATCCACCGACCGCGGCTGATTCACGCCCTTGGAGCAGCTGCCTTTACGTATGCTGTCCTTAAAGACTGCACAACTTCTGGCCTCTGCTAAGAGAGTGAGCAATTTCTGTACTCTGTTGGTACGCCCTGACTCTTGTATTATCAATGGTGATAATAGCAAGGCGGTACTGAGGCTTAATCTTTTCCTAAACAGAAAGAAGTCTACATTGCTTGTGCCCAGTTCGGGCTTTGACCCTGTATGTGGCCATGACAGCTTCAATCAGGTTGTCACCGCAACTGTTTTTGCACTATGGATTTGGGCTACATTTGATGGCACGTAGCTCTGCCCTAAACTACTCAGAGCAGAGGTTTCCCTATGGGGCGGAGCTCCACAATATAGAACGTTAGTTACCAGAGTTCTGTACCTCTAGTTCTATCAGTGGAGGGCTTGATGCCCTGATAGCAATTACCCGGAAGTCTGCTTGAGACTTTGTCAGGAGGAAGCTGGGGGAAAGCGTCGTTCCCCATTGGCTGATGTGGGGGGCGTGTATGCAGAATTGTCTCAGGTGCATCTTGCTATGCAGAAAGGGTAAACCACTAGGAGCACAGCTCCCCCTATGGGGCTCCACTCATAGAACTGGGGTTACAGAACTCCAGTAACTAAGGTTTCCTGTTGTTCCTTCAGTTCTAGAGTGAACTGAGGGAACTGAAGACCCAAAGAAGTAGTTTGTGAATGATGAACTGGCGGAAAGGTTCAGAACTGATTTGTGTTCCTTTAATTCTCTTCTTTATCAGGCTCAAACTACATTCATTTCACAAAGGCCAATGTATTTCCTAAATAACAGCCTATAATATACCTTATACCCAGACCATAACTGATTTTCGGGGGTAGGGGGGAACAAAGTGGAGTGTCAAACTTGTTCGAACATCGTTATATGCCAGCAGTCTTCCTGCACAGACTTCAGCAGCAGGAAGGACTCACTGAATGAATCCACTGTTAGAACGAATCTATTTAGTGAACTGAATCTAAAGATTTGTGTCACTGAAAGGAATCTAAATTCCCATCACTATAATATTTATAATGAGACTGAGAGGCATCCTTCATACAATGAAATAGGAGGCAGATTTAGGCAAGGACAGGCTTTCCTAAGCATAAATAATAATACACGGAAACCAAAGTACTCACAAAATAGTATACATTTATAAGAAATTAGGAACTAGCACAGTAACACAGGTACAGCAAACAATCACTCACAACCTGACTATGTCTGACAAGGTAGTGCTTAAATAGGTGGGTGATTAGTGATGGGCTGGAGGTGCACTGGGTTCTGTGCTCCTCCGCCGTAGTGGAATGTTCCCCAGGCTGGTGATGAATAGGCCAGCGACAATGATCTCCGTGGGTTGCAACACAGGTGGACTCGTTACAATAGCCACAGAAAAATTAGTCCTATTTCCACATAACCTGAAAGGCCACTCAGCAAGGAAGAAGCAACTGCTCCAAAACCACCATATAAGTGCCAGACTAAGGTTTGCAACAGCACATGGGGGCAAAGATTGTACTTTTTGGAGAAATGTCCTCTGGTCTGATGAAAAACAAATGTAACTCTTTGGCTATAATGACCATCATTATGTTTGGCTTGCAAATAGAAGAACACCTTCTCAACCGTGAAACATGGGAGTGGCAGCATCATGTTGTGGGGGTGCTTTGCTGTAGGAGGGACTTCTGCACTTCACAAAATCTATGACAGGGAATTCTTAATGTTCTTACAATTTTGTTAATTGTCTCTATTTCGGTCCTATTGGTGTATTTGCACACTATCATTTGCAAAGTTATGCCCCAGTGGTAGTGCTTCGTTACTACTGCTCCACCACCACCCCTGCAGGTGTTTATTGAATTACCTCTCTAAACTGACCTCATTTGCACATGTGTATATATTTATTGTTTTTTTTAGATTATTTAAATTTTTTGGTATATTCTGTATTACATCTGAAGCTACACTGAACAAAAATATAAACGCAACAGTTTTGTTTTTGCCCGCATTTATCATGAGCTGAACTCAAAGATCTAAGGCATTTTCTATGTACACAAAAGGCCTATTTCTTTCAAATATTGTTTACAAATCTTCCTAAATCTGTGTTAGTGAGCACTTCTCCATTGCCGAGATAATCCATTCAAATCACATGTGTGGCATATCAAGATGTTGATTAGACAGCATGATTATTGCACAGGTGTGCCTTAGGCTGGCCACAATAAGAGGGAACTCTACAATGTGCAGTTTTATCACACAGCACAGTGCCACAGATGTTGCAAGTTCTGAGGGAGCAAAACTGACAACTCCCATGCAGTGATTTAAAGCCACCACAGGTGGATTCAGCACCATGGCGAGCTCTGCAGCCTGCTGAATTGTTTGTGAGTCTATAGGCCTTTGTGTATATGGAAAAAGTCTTAGATCTTTGAGTTCAGCTCATGATAAATGGGGGCAAAAATGTGTCACATTTATATTTTTGTTTAGTGTATGTTATTTTTGCACTATTACACTTCATCTCTTTTTAATAATTTCTTAATCGGTGCACCTGGTGAAATAAAGGTGAAATAAAGTAAAAAATTAAATAATTATAACTTATATATAAATATCCTCCCAATTGAGTAAAAAAGCTATCCCACTCACAACTAAAAGATCATAGCCTACATCATGGCCTACATCATAGCCTACATCATAGCAAGCCTACATCAGAGCCCGACATCATAGCCTACATCATAGCCTACATCCTAGCCTACATCATAGCCTACATCATAGCCTACATTGTTTAAAGCCCTCTGGGTTGTTTGTGAAAAACAAGGTCATTAGGTCTAATTCAAAGAAAAGACAGCTTGTTGACAACAGATTTTCATTAAGTTACAGACAAAAGTCAATAGTAAATGGTTGGTGGATATTAGCTTTATGACACAAAGGATCTCAGTCGAGTGAACTGTACACTTGTGTAGTGACTTGGACTAGTTATCCATGGGAAGTTCAAACAATAATATCATATATTAGTGGTTTAAGGTTAATTCATAAGGCAGTGTGGGAGGACAGCTATGAGCTTCAGGGCCATGTTTTTTAAATTGATAATGATTCTCTACACTATGCACTGCTTTGTAACAAAAAACATGACACAAAACACATAAATTATTATCCTTTGACAAATTCAGTGGAATTCTTCATGTCCTCATTTGCTATGCTTTGATGCCATTCAAGGCCGAAGCCACACTGATAACTTATCCATGCAACATTAATCTGCATGGCGCCAGTGGTTAGGGCTCCTCACATTGTTGATGAAACAATGGTCCTTATAGTGAATATGTTTTTTTACTTTATCAACAACTGACACTGTCTGTATTTCATCTAGACATTGACTATTACAATGTAAATCCCCTTTAGTCATTGACCACCCTGATTTAAACAGCATATCTTCTCCTGCACATCTGCTGCCACAATGTTTTCATTGATCCAAAGCCCATTCGGTCTCATTAACACACCACCATCACCCTCTTTACTACCAGCTTCTCCTCTAGACTTCCTTCTCAAACACATTCTGTTTTAGTCATTTAGCAGATGCTCTTATCCAGAGCGAATTAAAGTAAGTACACAACTTAGGGTGAAGAGCCTTGCCCAAGTATACAATGACATTTTGCACAGATGGGAATTGAATTGGCAATCTCCCAACTACAAGTCTGACACCCTAAACATTGCCATCTGATGCCCCAACCCAGATTACAACTTTTACAACCTTTTTGCCCCAGTTTTCAACTACCAATCTTGTTGCCAGTGTACCAACTCTATCTACGACAGGTAAACAGCCTACTGTCTGACTCACCCTCCAGGCTTCCTACCGAATGGGGGGCAAACATCCACGACCAGGGGCCAATACAACCTCAACTTACAGCTTGCAGGTTGGCCCTGTCGACACGCCAGAGGCTAGCCTTGTCAGAATTTGATTATTCCAGCAGTATAAGGACAGCATCACCTGTGTATACAAGAACATTTTTCAACAAGGGGCAGATCCTGTTTGGAGGAGCTAGATCCTCTCGTTAAGAGGCTAAAATTAAAAGACACAGATAGTTTCATATTATTGTTGCAATTACACTGTGCAGCTGAATGTTGCTAAACCAGATTTTACAATCCTGCCTTAACCAACGTTGTTAATTTTATGGCTAATACATTCTTGGACTAGTTGTCCCTGGTAGACCAGTTGTATGGTATGATAAGCATGGCCTCAAGGCTGTCTTGAACCTGGCATGTAAGGACTTAGGTCGGGGAGATAAATCTTTAGTGACAATGCAATGGAATTTTAAGGTTGCTTGTTATGGTTGCATTAAATGTCTCTTATACTGTGTAAAGTATGGATAATGGTAGATTCTACACAATGCACTTATCTTTTGTGGCTAGTATGCAATTGGATTGTAATTACTGTAATAACTTAAGTTCCTTACCTACTTTGTGCTTGTACACAGTAAAAACGGCTGTGTTAAATCAACTCCCTACGTGTTAAATTAATACTTTTCAGTGTGTATATAGGTCCATTTGGACCTATATAAACACTGAGAGCTATATAAACACCGATAGTGTTCATTTAACACTGACGTTTTTACTGTTTACTTCCTGAATTTAACACACTTTCAAGGGAAGGAGCTGCGATCTTCACTGTAAAAAAGACTATATATACACAATAATATTAAGGCAACAGATTACAAGCACTTTAATGAATTAAATGTAACCTAAGTTTGTTATTTACCCATAATAGTTAATTGAAATAATTAATTAATATTTAATTAATAAAATTGCTTGTAATCTGTTGCCTTAATTTTATTGAGTAGATATGGTGTATAATTTTTTACAGTGTTGGCTGGGTGTTTTCTATGGTTTTGTTTAATTTTTTTGTTTAACTTTTTTGTTTATCACATGAAATCAGTTACCCACAGACGATCCCGGCAGGAATAAAGAAAATCTCGGTCACATCCGTCTCCTTAGAAATGTGTTGTTGTAGGTGTGTACTGGACATACAAAGGAATTCTAAATCATAGGATTTCAACCCTCTCGTCAGGGACTGCCAGACGTTACAGTTTTGTTGTAGCCCTGCAGGCACTAGTCTAGATAATAAACATTATTATCTATATTTCATTCGAGTTTAGGACGGGACACGATGAAGTATCCACTTTGTGTACTTGCCGTGGCATTTTTATGCGCTGCGCACGGATGGGATGAGCCAGAGTTTTGCCATGGCTATGAATGTCCTGAGTTCGATGTAATTAATACAAATGAGGTAAATCTAAAGATATATAATATATGATACATTTGGTAATTTATGTAAGAACCTTGGGATTTTATTTAATGTTGTCTTCATTTAAACAGGAATTTGAGGCACGTGCATACAAAGCGAGCACCTGGATAACCATCGACAGTGCGAGCGACTCTGACTCAGACTTGAAGGTTGGATTCACAAAGCTCTGGGACTACACACAGGGGGACAATGAAGAAAGTAAGTGTCTCAGTTTGGTTTATACCGAAATAATCTGTATCTGTCTGTGTTGGCTAATTGCATAATGTGTTTTGTTTTTCTGAAATGTGCTTCAAATAGCTACATTTAGGCCTATTTAAAATTGAAGTCCATTTGCGTTATATGTGTACGTTAAATGTAATTTATTATCATACGGTGGCGCATTTATTGCTGCCAAATTAAAATATTTTTTTTACTTAAGTTTAAATATTATTTCAATAAAATAGTCGTAATAGTATTTCGAGAATACACTTGCTTGAGTTAGCAAATTTTTAACTTAAGTTTAAATGTTATTTCGAGAAAATAGTCTTAATAATATTTCAAGAATAAACTTGCTTGAAGTTAGCCAACTTATCTTTCCTTTTTGGTTTGAGGTATCGGATGTACCATAGTCATTGATTTTGTTAAAGCCTCCACAGAAGGAAAAATCCTACATACATTTCCGAATGTCTAGACGCTAGGGGTCTCTCAATAAAAACAATTACAAAATAAGTACTTAAAAAGCAAAAATTACCTACATTGTATTTTTTTAGACTACATGGCCAAACAAAATATTTATATTAGCCTACCCAAAATACGAAAACGCACAACATGTCGGAAGAGGGAGAGCGCGCAATATTTAGAGAGAGATGGCCAGTGCTTTTTTGACACTTAACATTTTGTTTGTATTTAAGTAGGTTATTAGAGTAGACAAGTTATGACAGAAAATGCTAATCAAACATCGACGTTCACTCTGCACGTCAACTGATGCAAAAATGGCCTGAAACGTAAAAAGAAAACAATTTATCTTTAAATAGCTACTAGTTGGGACAACCACACAACATGCACCTTATTCCATGAAGTACTTTTGTAGTGTTTTATATTTACATTTTCAATGTGTTTTACAGGGCTCAGCTGTAAGATAGACCTGGGTCTCAGTTGAAATTTCTATATAATTAAAGGGGGAAAAAAGTAGCTATACACAAAATAGAGGACAGTGAAGTGCTTGACTGGGCTAAACAGATCAGCCCTCCAACGTATCCAAAACTTATGGGCTACTTTGTGGCCTAATGCTCAGGGCACCTGAATAGGAGCACCACTTAATCTTCCCATCCTGAACAATTTCCATTACTGACATGACTGACTGATTTCAGATATTTGAAATATAGTTCTGTTGATTTATTGATTAAATTACATTTTATTGATCTATATTTGAGCAATTTTGTCACAGATGTATTTGTGGTGTTGGAGAGTTAAACAAAGCACATACATGAACTGTTGCAATAATAACACACAACAAATAGTCCATCACCATCCGGTGAGTTGCCACGACAGCCTTGGCCATCATGACAAGTTGACAGTTGACCCATATTGCTCCTCTCCCCTATAACATTCCCCCAAGTTCATTATTGTAGGAAGTTCTCAAACTAACCAAAGTCACACAAATCGGTTTAATGACAAAAGCCGGTATCACTGGAATCCTTGCTGGTGGAATGTCGTTTTACAGGTCACATGAGGAGACGCTTGAATCTTTTTGGCTGTGAATTTTCTTTCTTTCTTTTTCCTGTTCACCCCTCTATCTTTCCTTCCTTGCAATTCTTTGTTCAACCACTGTATCTTCAATACCATAAAAAAAGTTTTTGCAACATTTAAATAAAAACAAAAACAAATACATAGTAAACACGACTCTTCCAGTAGGGAACCCATAGCAGGTGCAGGATGGTCGAAGATCGTTTACGTGCCAAGATGTCTGATACTTTGGACACTGCTGGGTCAGCGTGTAAACCTTGAAGGAATAAATGCCTTCCTTGTCAATTCACCATGCAGTCTAGATATATGGCGTATGATTACCAGTACATATTAGACTGAAAACGCTCTGCTGTTCAAATGGTGCACAGACAAGTCAGCAATGGCAACTGGGAATGAAACATGAAATTAGGCACTTCCTGACTGATCAGTACGTTAAAAGCAAGATATTTTGACTCCAAAATAGTTTTGAAAAGCAATATTTTATTAAATGGTTTTACCTTACTGTATGGAAAACTACAAAAACAATGATAGCAAGGTAACATATTCCTTAAAGTCAGTACATACAGTATGTTTGAAGACTTACACATTCACACATTATACAACTGTTATTGAATTCACAGGGACTGTCAATTTTGGTGATGGTGTAGTGTTGAAGGAAGTAGAGGAACGGAGACCAGAATGCGGGAGGAGCAGTTTTGATGTTTAGTCAACATAAGAATGTGGAAATACGAATACACTGGTACTGCTGACTTACATTGTTCATTGCAACTGCAAAACGTCTACATATACATTACTATGCTCTTAACTGTGGCATAGAACGCGTTTAATATATTTATAGCGTACACCTGGTTCAAACAATGACGCATACATATTGTACGACACATAACGAGGTGAAGGCTCAATCAAATATGTACACTCACACAGTAAATCAGCACAGCACAGGTCTCAGGATGGTACATGCATCTCTACTTCTCCTCTCCTCCATAACAGGAGTTGAAACTCACAATAACACGCGCCGACCATTCCAGACACTGGGATTAAATAGGCATCTTGATTACTCATTATGCGCAGGTGTGGGTAGTGCCCCATTCATGGGTAATGAGTAACCAAGTGCCTACCACTCTCCCAGTGCCCAGAGGTTGGCGCATAAACAAAACACATACATAAACAGTTCAAATAATAATAAGCTACTATATAACATACACACACTAAATAGTTGATCACCATCAGGCCTGGCCATCGTGACAAGGACCCATAGTTGTAAAAAGAACAAAGTATGTTTTGGGGTTTGGCTGAATTCAAGTTCCTAATTAAGGCCAAAATGACCAGGTATTGGGAGTTCATAACTAACCAATTATCAATTAAATTAATAGAAAGAGAAAAAGTATTAATTATGGTAACTAGTTAGTTATGAACTGCAATTACCTGGTCATTTAGTTTTGATTACCGGTAATAACTTTCCAAAATGGATGAATCCCACCAAGTATTTTACTTTGTATTTTTTTAACTCTGCAGGCACCTGACCTTTACACAAGGTGTCTATCTTGACCAGTGGGGGACGGGGAGTAAGTCCCTCCCTGTTGTAATATCCCAGGAGGGCATTGGGTTACGTCAGTCTCATTCCCCGGAGTATTGAGGGATGACTCCGGGGGAGTGAAAACGAATTCTCTTCTCAGCACAGCTGAAAGGTTATACCTCATCAGGACCAGTATAAAGAGGAAATACGAATCCATGTTCTTTGTGTGTGATTCTACCTATGCTGTTGGCATTGTTATTTTGTTTGTTCTACCTGCTGGGTTTAATGTCGTTTGTTAAGTATCCTTCAAATCGTAAAGTATCCTTCATATTGTACCTTCTCCTGCATCTGCGTTCAGATTATCCTCACACCCAAAGAACCTTGACACCTGTCCTTTGATCCTTTTTTAAATGAATGAAGATATTGCATCTCAAAGTTGGATACTTTTCACTAACTATATTTTGGATAACTAAAAACATTAATGACAGAAAGCAGGAAAAAAAAAACGACAACATAAAATATCTGCAAGGAGGTAGGACATCACCCTGCACCAAAACAGGGTTTGGCAAATGGCAGTTTTTTTTTAAACATATAGGGAAAATATGTACATACATTACAGTGTTTTATTTACTTACTGCATTTGTATGTCCCCAAACCTTTTCACACTGGTTCTCAAGACCTGGGTGGCACACCAGTATGGAGTTTACAGTGATGTTCATCATGGGTTCGAGCCTGACTATGGGTTCTCTGACTTTCCCGGGCCTCTTGCATGAGGCAGGGCGAATTGGGGTAGTGCTGCCTGGTATTTAGTTAAGTCATATTATCTATCCCGTCATATTGCTTTCCAGCAAGTCCTTGTGTCCATATCGGGCGGCTGTGGGATCTATCGCGGAAGTATAGTTGGGGAACGTAATCATCCCGAGCATGATCCGACTTAACGCTTCCGTGTTGGGCAGCACAAATATAATCTGTGCAGGGAGTTGCGGAGCTGCCGACAATCAGGATTAAAGGGAATTGGGAAGCTAGAAAAATGGGGGACATGTAATTGTGTGTGGGAGGGCTAATTTATCGAAATATAATTTCCCATTCTTTTACGCATAACTATAGTATGCAGCCCTTCACTTGGTTTCAAAAACTCTGTGGCCCTCAAGCAAAAAATGTCACCCATCCATGCTGTAGAGTGTAGACTAACCCATCCACCCTGGGCAGCTGTACCAATTTGTGTCCCCAAGCAAAGCCGGAATGCTGCAACCAAGATATGAAGTGGCATAATTAGTCATAATTTGGTTGTTGATTATATTATTATTGTGTTGTTGAATATAACATGTGTGTTATCCTTCTTTCTTAGGTCAAACTATCAATACTCATACCTGGCCTGCACTCATTTCTTTGACGGAAGTAGATGGCAAGAAGAATTTTTCTCTGTATTTCTTTGTGGCTTCAGAAAATAAAGTCCTGCCCACTCCTAAAGCTCCAATCAGAGTGGAGACCATACCAGCTTGCATTATTTATGTCAGGTAAGGAGCAACCATCACCATCTTTATTCACTAACTGTTTCACATCTAGTCTTTCATGTCTCTCGTCTGTTGTCTCTCCCTTAGGGTTTTCAGCAGTTATCCAACACGTGGCAGCTTGCAGGACAACGTGGAAAAGCACCGTGAGGCTCTGAAGTTGGCTAGCTTAACTTTCAACCCCGAACGACATATTGTGGCAGGTTACGAGAGTCCGTGGACTCTGATTGGCCGTCACAATGAAATCTGGATCTTTGCGGCCTGAGGATTTTTGCAGCCTGAGTAAAAGTGATCAAACTAATCCACACAGATAATTTAAATGAGGAAAATTGGCACTTTCCCATTCTAAACTAATGTTCCATGAATGTAATCATTGAAACAATGTAGAGTCAGTGTTGATGCGTCAACGCTACTTACTGTACATTGAATTAACATTACAAAGTGATGTTGCTTTAGCATCACTCTTGGACCCTTAGTTAATGTTGAAGCATTACTGAGATTTCAACCGTAAGTCAATGTTAATAATATTGATTCAACATTACAAAGGGATATCTAATCAACATCACTTTTGGACCCTCAGTTACTGTTGAAATACTGTTTATATTTCACCCACAAATCAATGACTGTATCATTAAATCAACATTACAAAGAGATGTTTTTCCAGCATCACTTTAGCGCCCTCATTTGTTGAAATTTTTTTAATATTGAAGACAAATCATGCTTATTCCATTGAATCAATGTTCATTCTAATATATGAATAAAAAACAACAAGACTTTTCCAGTAGTTTAATTACATTCATATTTTTGTTTTGCACTCTTTTCTCTTAACTCAGTCAACTGAAAGCACTCCATACATGTCAGGAAATGAAAAAAATGTATGCAGATTAAAAATGTAAGCAAAAAAACCCATAAATCAATAAATTAAAAGACAAATTAATTTGTTTCTGGAGGCACCGAAGGAACAGTTGCTGTTGGTTGATGTGCAGTTCTGCCCACACGGTGCAGTGCCTATCGGAGCCATTTCTGGACTGCCTGAATATATTCATATTGGGAAACTTCCCACACCCATCTGCAATGTCAAAGCACCTAAAACAAAACAGAAAAACAACAGGATATAAAATGTGTGCAAATGAATACATTAATGGAGTAAGCTGTTCTGGGAACACAAAAGGCAGAAGGACAATTCAAATCATTGACAGTAATAACTCACCAAATATGCACATATTCTAGAAAGTATCCTTGAATGCCTTCATTTGCCTTGACTGTTCTTTAACATTCTTCCCAGCCCTATTTGTTGATGATGGCAGCTCATTGGTCAGTGCACAAGAAAGCATGTGACAGGCCGTCATTTCCAGTGAGGTTCCTCCAATTATGATGAAGTGTCTAGATTACACAATGTGTACACAAAGCAGAGCGAACATGTCAAATGTCCCAAAAGTGGATTAATAACAAAATAGTCTACATAGAAGCAATAACAATCATTTGTCTTTCTTCACTGAATTGTAAAACTTCCTCTGCACTCTCAAACTCATCAGTATCGTTCAGAGGGACTGAGACAGGCAATAGTAGCAGAGGTTGCTTTGAAAGAAATTCCTGACATTCCTCCCGGAGTTCCTTGACTTCTTTTACAAGTTCTGTGACAGTTCCAATCAACTTTCGTAAAGCAACATCTTGTGAAGAATAAAAACATTACAGTTCAAAACATATTTAACATGCATACTGTATAAGGTAGGAAAACCTCTCTTCCCCTGCCTTTCATAAACTGTTTTTTCAGAATCCCTTGCATCTGAAACAAGAAAACATATTGTTAGTGAACAGACTCGCACATTAGCATCCAAAATATATTTTAAGATAAAGTAACAGTATTGTATATTGTTGTAAACTGCCTGGAACTTGGAAGCTGGAAATTACACTCAAAGCAACTATTGGTCTGATTGCAAAACTGTCAAAGCACTTCTGGAATTTATACCCTCTCGATCCTTGGTTGATGGTTCCTGGGAAGGGAACATGGCAGCTAGGGCTGAGGAGTCCCTTGACTCAGTCAAGTATGGGGAACTGCTGCACATCTGGCCAGAGGACTCAAAGAGATGGGCAGGCTGAATTTTGATAAAGGCTGGATAGAGGTCTGGACTCTGGAAGCTGATTGAACAGGAGCCTGCATTTTGTTGGAGACTGCAGTGAAACAGATTTTAAATGTATACCGTTTGCAATATTACATTTTGGGATGTCCACGTAAATGGAGGAATTGCATATACTGTCCCACTCTGTCTTGGTTACATAAACATCTCTGTTAACTGGAAATCGAAGTCTAGTAGCTGGGCAGAGCTTTCTTTTTTTAACTTTGTCTTCTGTATCAGATGTTGTAAACAGGATTGGGTCTAATAGAAAAAGAAAACTTCCAATACATCTAGGAATTTTATTTTTGTGATTATTCTTTCCCCATGCCATTGTTTTTTTCCCTTCTGAAAATATTGCAAAGAAATTTCAGGTCTTACCTGGATTTTATTTTTTCAAACTTCTCTGTTTCTTCACCACACTGAATGTCTGTTGTGTCGCAGTTCTCTTTTAGATATATTTTCAAACTCTTATTAGCGTTTGCACATGTGGGTGCAAGTTATATTTTGTGAGTGTAATAACTGTAAAGTACACAATAGATTAATTCCACTTTATACTTAATTGAACCTGTTAGGCACCTCGACTTACAAGGTGCCTAACAGGTTCATAGGACAACCAATCCTCAGTAGGCAGCTCATATGTTTTTTACTGCAGCCCATACCTTGGCTGTGTCTTTGGGTGGATATGGTGGCCATAGAAGCTTCTTTACAATCACAATTTCTGTGCCACCATTTTGAAACTGAACAATGCACCAAAGCTTAATTTTTTCAAACAAATAACACAAGCATGTTGTAATCTACAAACAATTAATTATGTCATATGGATGGAGAGGCAGCTTGCTCCCTCAGCGCGACGTGGACGTCCAGTAGAGTCACGTGGATGCCGTCGCTAGAGGGAGCTTCGGAGTGGATGTACAGCACGATGGATCCTTGGGCGCCCTGGACGTCCAGTGTAGAGGACGTGGACGGCCAGTGTAGAGGACGTGGACGGCCAGTGTAGAGGACGTGGACGTCCAGTGTAGAGGACGTGGACGTCCAGTGTAGAAGACGTGGACGTCCAGTGTAGAAGACGTGGACGTCCAGTGTAGAAGACGTGGACGTCCAGTAGAGTTGGATGCCGTCATTAGAGGGATTAGTGGATGTACAGCACGATGGATCCTTGAGCATACTGTCTGTCTAGCGGGAAGTGT
>JACXGM010027377.1:0-14669 GCA_016801145.1 Umbra pygmaea | reverse complement strand
TGACTATACTGTCACTGATCTAATATACATTTGACTATACTGTCACTGATCTAATATACATTTGACTATACTGTCACTGATCTAATATACATTTGACTATACTGTCACTGATCTAATATACATTTGACTATACTGTCACTGATCTAATATACATTTGACTATACTGTCACTGATCTAATATACATTTGACTATACTGTCCACTCTGTTCTTATGGTGATACATACAAAATCGTAAAAAGACAAATCATACATCCACATGTGGCATTTCCGAAGGCAGGAAAGCTTATGCCTTGTACGTTTACGAAACGTAAAAAAGTCAGTCTACCTTAATCTTACCCTAACCTTAACCCCACTTTACCAAACCTTAACCTCACTAACCTAGCATATATCCCTGAAATAAATGTTCCCCAAGTATTTTAAATTGTAAACTTTTGGCTTTTGGTCTATTCTTGGAGGTGAATAACGGAGATTCAATACATAAAACAACTCATATTTTGATTGGCCATATCAAAAAAAGACTATTTTTTCTGCATTCTAATTTAATAAATTAACGTGGGTGTATTCACTGCTCTAGAATGCTGGAAATATGCGTTTTAGAATACTGTGAGAAGTTTTATTTATAAATAACAAGTTACAGTAATAAAATCTAAAAGATAATGTAGAGATTGTTCTCGATCAGCAGTGTAGATTAAAAATAAGCGTTACAATAAAGTGAAAAACGTTCAACAAACATCTGTCATTATTCATTAGGTAATTACTAAATATGATATATTTTTCTTCTAATTTTGTCAAACTTTTATCCATAATATGTTGGTTTATCATAGTAAATCATTATCAAACTGGGGATTAAACTGCATTTTTGAATGTCGGTGTTACTGGTTACCTCATTATGTGTATTATTGAACCATTCGAGCGCTTCAGTGGATTTATGAAGTTACAACACTCATTTGCATTTGTTGATAAATCTATCCTGACTGCTCAAAAGACAGATTCACATCTTACTTTTATAAAGCATATTAACCGACAATATTATATAATGCATTACAGCTGACTACCTTATAGTTCTCTCATCCAACCCGCTCCGTTTCACTTTTAAAAACGTTTGTTTTTTAAGATCTAGCCCACATCATTTCGGCAAATAGCATTCACTGCAACATTTTTCATGTGATCTTCTAATAAATTTGTCAGTGGGAAAACGTTGAATTAGTAATAATTTAAGCATTTAGCTCGTAACTACATAGAAACAGCTTAAGCAGATTCATAAACGAACCGTAGATTTAAAACCATAGCGAAGCGATCAACCTACGTGTGTCTATTGACAGATGAATTAGCCAATGATCATTCAGTATTCCACATTGAAAAACATAAGAATGACAGGTTTTCTGTAACTTTCTCCGCTAGACACGCAACACGCACCGCGCAAAAACGAAGAGTGAAGAGCATGTTTTATTTGCTGAATCAAACTTTTTAGTAACTTTGTGAACAATAAAAGTTAAAAATGTCAAATTTAAATGGAATCTCATGGCCAATACACCTGCATTTTCAGAACGCATGACAATATGTTTTTTGCATTTTCATTTGTTTTTCTGCGTAAAAACTGCGTAACGCGACCTCTGCTTTCTCCAAAGCAGCCATTTCAACAGTGCTGCATTGTGTCACACCTTTCCATCAACTGTCCGACTGAGACCAGGGCAAGAATTACATTGTAGATGTTACTTCATTTCCTTTCATGCCTACGTCATATCAATGTCAGTCACCTATAATCAGGAAGTCAACCACCCTATTATTGTGTGTATACAGTAGGTGTGTGTGTGCACTTGCGTCACTTCCATTCCTTTCCATTTAACAAAGGGAGAGTGTTCATTATTATGGTAAATTTGAATTTGGAGTTATCCAAACGGTCTGGAGGGAAGATATTCTTCACACAGTGTGGCAGACAGTTGCTCAGTGAAGGATAGATATGTGAATAGTGAACAGACTTACTAAAAGGCTTACTAAGGGTTAATAAGTCTTCACAGAGCTACATGATTGTTCATTAATTACATTTAGACTGGTTGGGACATTACTTGAATGAACATAGGTTCATGTTATTTTGTATACATGTACTGTAACACAAAGGATAACATTGTGAAAAGGGTAGAAAAGGTCAGATTTTTGTTTTCACTTTTCCAGTGGGAAATAATGTGCCTTTGGGAGGCTAGGGGGGTCTGGCTAGTTGCCATGGTGACTGAGGAGCAGTTGATGTTGCCATGGGAATGGCAACTGATGCTAAGAAAGTAGGCTGAAGCTAAAAGCTCTTTATCAGTGAAACACACACACACACACACACACACACACACACACACGCTCATTGTATTATCCCAGTAGATTTAACAAGGTTTAAATCAGTTTTCTCTTTCTACATACACCCTCTCATTTACCTTATATCTATCTGGTGATCTTACCTGTAGTGACACACGTTACCTACATAACATATATTATTGATTTCATTCATTTACTATCTATAGTAGTTCACAAAGTAAAACGTTTATAAAAATGAAATATGAGGTTTTAGTCTAAAATCGATCAGATCCAGACTATATGGTATTTCCTGCTTCCTCATCCTCTGTATTTGAATGGCATTGGTCTGATTAAGGTTCTGGATGGAGACATTATGTAGAAATGTCTGCTGTCACTTCAGGGCGAAAGGCTTGACGACCACATGCTGGCAATACATAGCCCACTAAATAGAATTCTGGAACAAATTGCTCATTACATCAAAATGCAGCCATTTACTAAAATGTCATGTCGTAGTCATGAACTCAAAGAATGCACTCCATACGTTCACCTCAAATAATCATATCATTTGATCATGTTTATCCAATTTTGGAAGCTGAGCCATTAAGCTTGCGTTGTATGGATCAGGGATCACGTGTGCCTGGTGGGAAGATGCCAGAGTGGACTGGCCAGCACATCCATAATGAATTGCATAGAGAAATCCAAGTACATCTGTTACAATAGGCTAATGTGGTGGGGGCTGTTTATGACATATCAATGTAATAGGACTCTTGTATTGATGCAGAAATACACAATGGAATAGGACAAAGTTTATGTACATTTCCACAAATAAACATATGGCACATGTCAATGTTAAAACACGAATAACCCTACAGTACTTTGCATTGGTTGTTGGACCGTACATTTTATTGAATTGAGGACTAATTGTGGAATTATTTCATGCAAGGTCATGCAAACAATTATTTAACATAAATTCTTAATTTGGACATTATTGTTCCAGTGCTTTTGTTGTATGTCAAAAGTGTTGTAATTTATAAATGATGAATACCCTCACAATTAAAGATGAAAATATGTATTACTTCAAATGATTTTACACAGTGTAGCCTGATATCAGATAAAACCAAAAAAGCAAAAAACATACGAATGGTACCAATAATTACACAGAGCATCCTGTATATTCAACCCGGTAGACGTTCAAACTGCAGGTAATAAAAGGTACAGTAGTAGCTACTGAAGACTGAACTCAATAAACCCTTTCAGTATCCATTCAAAGTGAGCAAACAAATCACATCTAGTGTTATTTTTAACATCTCCCTATTTTTAGCCGTCTGTCTGATAATGTGTGCCAGCACGTCTGCAAACTGAGGCGTCTCAAACACAAAGAAAGCAAAGCAAGGCTTCCTCACTCAGGTCCTGAGGGCTGATGCAGCTCCACACCTGAGAATGGTGGATGTGGTGAGTGTGAATGTCGAATGATAAGGCCACACTATGTGACATGCAGCATTGTGGTTTTGGACGCCTGCCTTTGCACGTGGGACATGGTAGCTCTCCACTCCCTGACATACCTTCTAGCCCTCGAAAAAAGCTACTCACAACGCAACAGATGTATCTGGAGGCTGGTCTGTCAGCATGCCACAGACATGGCTGTATTAGTAGACTATGGCTGAGCCAGCAGTGAGGCTAATTGCTGTGATTAATTGAAAGATACCATTGACTGAAGAGCAGTGGGGGATATTCTGACTCAGGATCAGATATTAAAAACCTAAAAGCCCCCAGTAGAATTTGCTACCCCTCTTCCCTTCTCTTCATATCCTCTACTTTCTCTGGCTCGCTGCGTTGTTGAGACAACACAACAACCACCCCCCCCTTTGGTTGCCGCCGCCGTGGCAACGATACTGTTACCATGGAAATGGGAGGCAGTTACTTTGGAGGCACTAGGTGGCTACCAAGGAAACAATAGGGTGTGACAGACAGCAGGGGTGAGGGGAAGCCAGCTAATGATTGAGCTAAAAATAAACCCACTATGAAACTCACTTTCTCCACCCCCTCGCCCACATCCCTTGTCGCGCATATTAGTTTTCCTTACTCAAACATGTTCTGGGGGCAGAAAGATTATGATTGGTTTAGGCAAATGCCCAATCAAATTTGGAGAGGAGGTGGGAGTTCAGGAATATTTAATGTGTGTGCTTGTGGACTGTTCTCTTAAATTCAGATCTAAGTTGCACTAACCTTAATCCTAACCTTAACCTAACCTAAACCTAACCCAAACCTTAACATAACACTTTCCATAAAATTTGCAGCTAGGTATAATTTTATTAAAAAGTAAAACATAAAAAAAGTTTCTAATGCCAGATTGGGATTTTATCTGGCAACCTTATGGTTACTAGTCAGATGCTATAACCACAAAGCTAACTACTGGCTTCCTGCAGCCCCCTGATAGCATTTCTATTTGTTATCCTCTCCAGTTTAAAATGTTCCTGAACACCCGCCTCCTCTCCATTTTGATTGGGTATTCGAATGAACCAATCATAATCTTACTGCCCTCAGACCATGTTCGAATAAGGAAAGCTGGTATGTGCTCCTTCATCACTCCTTCTCACTTTTTCTGTCTGTTGAGATATTTTCCTCCATACCTATCACTTTCTTTTCTAGAGAGGTGAATGCTCTTATAATGGCCATGCTATGTAGCGTCTCTGCAGCATGTTCAGGTGTGTAACCTCTGGAGCAATTAGTGTTTTAATGATCACCATGGCATTTTATTTCATCAGATGCAGTCTTTTTATGTTACAGGTTTTTATTTTCCAATTCCATATGTTGTTTCAGAGATTATGCCTGTAGTAGAACATCTATATGTAAAAGGACTTGCAGGTGCAGAAATAACTGATCAGCAATTTGCATTAGAACCAAAGGAACCAATCAAAAGAGAGTATTTGGGACTCAGATAATGGGAAAAATCTTCAGTATTGTGTTACCCCTACACACCATAGCAAGAGTGTATAGCGAGAGCACATCAGTCTGGAGAAGCCTCTTTTTGTAAAAAATAACCAAACTGCCCATTTCAACTCAAGTGGTGCCTGGTAAAGTTAAGATGGGCAGTTAGCAGAGTTTTCTTCTAGAAACCCTCATATTAATGTTATTTCAATTGTTTGTTATTTTATTCTTAAATCATGTACTGAGGGATTCAGAAAAGGAAGTCTGCAAATCTTCAGATATTACATTCGGTTTGGCATTTGCCTGATTTGTATTTTTTTTCTTGTGGCTCTTGGGGGTGTTTTGGAAGGGCATCCACTTCTAGGCCTAGTCTCCAGGGCTCTACTGTACAGTGCCACCATTTTAGTCGCATATGTGAGTAAAAACTAGATGTGCGCGAACGGCAAAATTCTAGCAAGTGAACACCTCAGAGTAGTGATTTATACACCAAAACTAATACTCTCCTAGCTGTAGTATTTCTCCTATTTTGATTCATTTATGGTAAGTGCACTAAAAAATTGTCAAACGCATAATGCAACACAGTACTTAACGAGCCAATCTGTAGCCTTTGACAAAGGCTAAACCTTGAGTGTCTGGAAGGGAAGCCCGAACCATTGAAGAGGCAGCTAGCTAGCTCCAGAGGATTTGTGATGTCGAGGTGTTATTTTAAACAAAGAGATATTTTGTGTCAGAGCATGAAATGTGTCAATAAATATTTTCAGCAAGATTTCAGAGTTGTTTAAGTTGACAGAACCGTATCAGATTCAGCACATTGTCAACTGTACCTAGCATATTACGTGTGATAATGCACAGGGCAGCAATATGTCTGTGTGACACACAACCCTGATGTCACTGCTTCACTAAAGAACACCTCTGTACTTTGGATTCACGTGCATTTAAGTCATAATATGGTGTGTTTTATTTTTAAAACTGGAAGTGGCTGTATTAACAAAGCATGAAACACTTTTTACAATTCAGTGGTTTGTGCCCAGATGCAGACATTCATGCAGCCAGTGCAAATAAAGCTTGAGATGATTTGATTGACATTTCTGGATGGACGGACTTCAAAGTCAAACCAAGGAGAATTAGCATTAACTATCTGGGCCATTTTTACGTTAACAATTAATTGATTATTTTTGTATATCAAACAACATTTTGTCATGCTACTTAGCTAGTAAACGAAACTCAAACATTACATACCTGTATGTAGTCATTATGCCATGTACGTACCTTTTCAGATTTTTTAAATAGAGAAATAAAATGTTAACAGCGTTTGTAAGCTGGTCCCATGAAATACCTATTAGGCATTTTGAGTAGTTCTGAAGGTATGTGTGTGTTTGTCAGAGGGAGTAGGTGTGTATAAGAGAGAGTAAGGCAGTGCATGTTTATGAAAAGGTGTATAAGGCAGGGGATTCCGTCAAGCCATCTTAAAACTGAAGTATGATTTACAGTCCCACAAACACAATATTTATATAATGCACCTAGATTTTTTTGTATGTGCCTACATTTTTAAACTTAGCCACACATTTGCGCCTTGTAAAACAGGCCAGCATAGAGCCCTGGTTTCCATCAAGTTAAATGCTCTCCACTCGTTAATGATTTGCCTCTCAAAGGACTGATTGACCTCTAATAAATGGTTTTTTTAACCCGTATGGGCAACACCAAACTGACCAGGCTTCTCATCTCTATTTATAAAGTCCCTCTGAAAATCTTTCCTAAAGGTCTTGCCTTTGATTGGTTCAAATATAAATATTTTTTAAATTTATTGGTCGGGTTTTTGATAATGAGACACTAACGTACACTTAGCGTGACCAACAATACATTTTCAGCGACTTACAGTAATGTGTAAATACTAGCCCTGGAGTAAAAATGTTGAACTGCTTTACTTAAAAAGTTTTAAATTAAAACACTAAAACCAATTGACACTAATAAGATTCAATGCTTCATTAGACAACGGCATGGATTATTGTGGAACTGGTAATTTTACCTTAAGTCTACTAACGAATTCAGCGTTTGTCCTGTTTCAAAGGGTGGAGACCTTTCAAATGTGAATAACTATCACCCTATTTCCAAGCCAAATCCCCAGTGAACAGAGTTAATGAAATTCCTTCTTTAAACATCCTGAACCAGCACTGCAGCTCTGGATATGGAAAATTACCTGCTAAATCAGGGGTCTCCAACCCTGTTCCTGGAGGGCTACCATCACCCCACGTATTATTGTTAGCCTTATTCAGCTTATCAACCTGATTAGAATCAGGTCAGCTAAATTTGTGTTTGAGAATACTGCCCTAAATACTAATTAACAGCATTGTTGATTATTGAAAAAACTTTGTGGAACAAAACTTCCTGCTAGCCAGACTTAGGAACATTTGGCCGACATGAAAGTGCTTTCTGTTCAGAAACGAGCCTGCTACTGTAATTGATTACTATGTAGCTTCCTTGTGATTACCAGAGTTGTCCCACACGCTTCAATGGTAACGTCTGTCTTCTCAGTTTGTACTAATGACAGATAAAATGGGGGATTCAACCAGCCAAGTTCCATCCGAATGCACAGGATAGGGACATATTATCAAATGTTATTTCTCCTGTTTAAGCTGGCCTCATGGCTTTACACTGATCTTGAATGCAAAATTCATGACCTTTTCCAGATTTTGCTCTGAGCCAGAGAAAGTGAGCAGTATCTCATCTGGAAGCACATCCATTGAAAAGGTGTCATTCTACAAATACCAAGGTATATGGTTAGGCAACAAGCTGTCCTTTAAAGTTCATGTGGATAATCGTGTGAAGACGAAAAAAGTGTTTGTACCTTATACTATCAAATTGTCCTTTTCTCAAATCAACAAATCTCAAGGGAAACTGTAAAGTTGAAGATCGCTGCAAGCCTGCCTCGTAGCCCTAGTGACATGGGTCACCCTACTGTATGTGAGGACACGCTCACTCCCCTGGCAAACTTAGCTGTCGCAAGTGCTAAAGCGCCCTCAGGAAGTTGCTAAAGTGCAATGAGAATAGGAAATCCCTGCAGAATGTGCCTTCCGGCTGACCAGTTATATCCCAATGCTTTTTGAACATGTTAAGTCAACCGTCAATGTACCAGGTGGAATGTCACTAAAAAATATGTTCAGGAGTATAAATGGGCCCCCCTCCCTGCACACATACAAAAAAACTACAAAATACAACCCCAGAGTGGCTGAAGGGGGGCCCATTGAACACCTTTAGGATGAATTTGAATGGGAATTGCACACCAGCCCCAGTAAAAAAAAGTATATTTAAATGTACTTGAAATGTATTTTATTTATCCTAAATATATTTCTAATATATTATTTTTGTATGTATATTTTGAAAGTATACTTCAAATATACTTAAATACATTGAATACATACTTATGGTTAAACATAAGATTACTAGAAGTATAATACTGGAGTATAATTTAAATATACTTTTTTTTACTTGGGAGGCCTTCTCGCCCAACTACAGTGCCTGACCTCACAATTGCCCATTTGGCTGAATGGGCACAAATTCCCAAAGACACAACCAAACTTGCCATTCAAATTCATCCTAATGGTTGGAGGGCCAACTCCATGTTAATGCACATGGTTTTGGTGTGGGATGTCCAACAAGCACATATATGTGTGATGGTCAGGGGTCCACATACTTTTGGCCATATAGTGTATATTATTCAGTTTTGCACAAATTGAAATATGTAGCCTAAAGTTGCAGCCGAGGGTAAGGTCTGATTTAACATTAAGAGTGGTCGCTTTTGGTCCATGTCACTGAGAGCTTTGGAGAGTGGGAACCCAGTGAAAGTGTGAAGAAAGGTGGAAAGACATGGGCGGAGGTCAATAGGTTAAACGTTGCCTAGAAATTGATAGCAGTGACCTGGGGAAACAGAGAAACAGTGCCCTGGGAAAAAATGGCCCTGGCTAAAAACGCTCTCCTATTCTCTTCTGAAGCAGCTGCCCCAGCACTCACCAATCAGTCATTCAGCCACAAGTCAAAAAAATGACAGTGGAGCAGGTTGCCTAAGAGGAGGACAAGCGTAAAATGAAAAAAGCAAGGGGGATGTCTGCTCCACCTCAGGGAAAGGGAATTGTGAATCAGCATCAGCGAATGAGCAGCCGCACTGGTGTCACATGACCAAGCCTCACAGCAAGAGAGGGAGGGAGGGAGAGAGACAGAGAGTAACATATCCAGTTCAGCTCAGTGCTTCTTCGTTGATTGAGAGCGAAGTAGCACACAGATAGAGGCTCCACCACACACTCTTGCTCAGCTTCGTTACTGCTCCTATAAGAGCTGAACAGACCCCACATGTGCAGTGGAATCAGGAGGACCAACAGACCACAAAGTCAGAAAGAACCACAAGAAAGCCACAAGAGAACCACAAGAGGATAGAGAACCACAACCTGAAGACAAAAGCACAAGAAGAAGAGCTAACCAGACAGGAGGGAAAGCATGTCTTCTCTCTCCAACCAGCAGCCTGGCTCTCCATTCTCGGAGTACAGCGAGCTGTGTAAGGTTGCCCCCATTTCGCCCAGCGTGACCCCTGAGGCATGGGACTGGCACAGAGATGACCCGGGGCACGCCAGAGGCCTCGGACGGGCGCCAGGACTCACAGATGAGGACAAGCTGTGTTTCTACGACCAGTCAGCCGGAGGTGGCATGGAGGCAGATCTCAAGGTACCAGGCAGGGGTTTCCAGGGGTTAGGCAGTGCCGGGGAGAGCCCTGAGAGCCCAGTCTCCTCCTCCCCCTCTCCGCTGGGCTGCCGGAGCAGCATGGTTCTTCTCCCCCCTGTGCCCGACTCCCCAGCCCGATGCATGGAACTCCACATGCCCACAAGTCCAGTCAAACCGGCCCCGGCCAGCACCGGAGCATGGAACCCCGGGTTCTCCAATTCCAGCCCGAAGAACCTTCCACCCCGTAATAACACGGCCTCAAACTACTGCGTCATCGGCGTTGTCAATGACAACTATGTAGAGCACGGAGATGAGGATAGCGCATCACCACTAGGGGGGCGCCAAACAGCCGAGGGCTCCTCGGGGGAGGAGGAGAGTGAGGAGGAGGAGGTGGCGGCGCCACGTTTCATGGGTCGCGCCGAAGAGCAGCGGAAGGCCATGCGGCGGGCCATGTCGGAGTGCTCACACCTCTCAGTGCCCTCCAGCCTGGAGCTGCCAGATCACTACCCTGGAGGAGGGCTGGACGAGCTGATGTCCCCCATGGGCAGCCAGCGCCGCTCCCCCCACTCCACCATGAAGCGGTCCATGACTGTGGCCGAGGACCTGCCACCCCCCACCCTGTCGGCCGCTGGCGCCACTCGCTCAGACCTCAGGCTGGAACCAGAGCCCAGCGGACACCTCTCGCCATTCCCCCCGAGAGACTGTGGTGGAAGTGGCACTTTAGAGGGCATCGCAGAGAAGCCCGGGGCTGACACAGAGCAGGATGTTCTGCTTCTGGTACCCCTCAACAGCCAGACATTCAAAGGGACGGGAACCTGCCAGATCGTGCAGCCAAACCTGGACACTGGCTTCGGAACAGAGATGTGTACCAACTTGGACACTGGCTTTGTAGTGGGTATGGACACCAGATTTGGTGAAGGCAACCCTTTCACCAAGCCATTCACAATGGAGGGTAGGTAACAGTGCTATCTGTCCAGGGACAGGGGATTTATTGGAGGGAACAGAATGCAGCTCATCAGTTCAGACCAGAGCCCGTACCTCTGAGGCACAGACCCCCTTCCTCTTCCTCACATTCTCTTTCTTCTTCTCCATATCTCTCTGTCTCTATCTTTTTCCACATTTTCTTACACCACCATTAACTGCACATTCATTGGTCCTCTTAAAGGACCTGAGGAGTGGCGGAGTAGCAGATAACTGTTGCCTGTTAGACAGACAGGATCTGTCAATATGTAAACCACCGCACTTCTGTTTCTCCTGACATTCATGACTGCCACTCTTTGTTTCTTTCCTTCACTCTTTCTCTCTTTCCCATCTTTCCATAGAAATGTCTCCTCCCGTAACTAAAAAAAGTGTTCCCTTTATCTGCCTCGTGTAGCTGATGTATTAAAGGGCCAGCATGCTTTATTTATTTTGGGATCACAGAATGTCGGAGTGCTCAGAACGAGAGTGCTTGTCATCTAGCCATAGGGAGTGTGTGTGACTGTGTTGTGAGCCCTGGCTTTACAAGGTCATTTTTGTAGCAGCTTGCACGCGTAGATTTTTGATGTGGCACATGCACGTTTTTGAATCCTCATAAATGCCGGCCGGCGAGCTGAGTTCAGACATTCGCTTTGGCTGGTAACCACCAATGTGGAGAATAAGGATGAGTAGATCTGCCCCATGAGGGGAGATAAAGACATACTGAGAAAGTAAGAGGGATTATAGAAACACATACAGAGATATGGATAGAGATATGGATACAGTATATACAGCATATCCATATCTATAGAGAGACCCTGCTGGCGTGTGTATTTAGTGGGCCCCTTAGTGCTGTGCATCCATCCCCCCATCTCGCTCCTCACGTGTGCAGACGATGCTGTGCAGACGATTCTGCGTTTAGAGACAAAGGAAAATAATAAACAAGCTCACAGTCATTTCCTGTCACTATGAATTGTTTGAATGTCTTTCTAATAATAATCTTTGTGGTTTAAAGTCATATTCATTCACTAATGTGAACACGCGCGTACCTTTATCTCATTGTTTCGACATGATTTCTCAGGTGCGTTTTTTGGTGTGGATGCTTGTCGTGTGGACGCCTGTTGCCTGGGGGACATGTAGTTGTAGAACAATCTAGATCTCATCACAACCCAAGTGGTTATTTTCTCTGCGCACCTCGCTTGGTCATGCTTAAGATGTGCCATTCGGCGTGTATAGTCATGCTGTTACCAAGGGAACAAAAGCACTTAAGGATGAGAGGGCATGAAAGATCAGATGTGAATCTGAAACATACTTTAGGCTCATACTGTATATTATCACACCCTGCAATCCCCTTTCTGTAGCCAAGGCTAAAGAGTGACAATTGGTGTGTGTTCATAAGTGTGCAGGTTTGACTATAATTGTGAAAAAAAAATTGGGACATTTTCACCATTAGGAAATATACTGTTTTTGACTAGCTACTTAAACATTTCTGTTTGGGTTACACTTACAGTAAGAAACAGGGCCGGCCCCAGGCATAAGCGAACGAGTGCACAGGTGACTCCGCATGGTAGGAGGGGGCCCCAAATCAAATTCTGCTTAGGGCCCCCAAAAGGCTTGGGGCGGCACTGGTAAGAAGGTTAGTAGAGTTAAGATTTAGGTGTTTAAGTCTGGCTTACGGTGTTAAGTTTATGATTAAGTCTGGGTTACAGGGTTAGGTTTATAATAAAGTCTGGGTTACAGGGTTAGGTTTAAGGTTAGGGAATCTAGGAAGTTGAATGAGAGTACTATTCCCCACCATGATAGTTAATGTTGTGTGATGCCATAATGGAAGTGTACCATCCTGTGTATGTAGGCTAGTAGATGTGAGGCCAGTATGTAATGAATAATGCCTACATCCTTTCAAAACCCACTTGTCCAACCCTACGCCATATAGAATTGCTCGATTAGTAGCCTTGGTTTGTCATTTAATTCTGCCTTTGAAGAGTGCAAGGCATGGTGGTAATTAGATTTGAGGCTGACGGCCAAATGTTCAGCTTAACATAGAAAAAAAGATCCCGTTCTTTGACAGCTGGACACAATGAAACACCATGGCAGCCACTTTACCTCATTCTAGACATTTTATTGGACGCCTCACTTCAAATTGCCGAGAATAGTTTTCTGTGGATAATTATTGCTTTATAATGGCACAAATAAATAGGTGCGGTTGCTGGTTTCAGATAAAATGTTGGAGTAATGCCTGTCTTTCATTTAACAATACTATATTAATCTAGTCACTTGTGAAACCACACAAACATACCCAGTAAACCAGTCAGCATACTGTTTCATTGTAGTTCTGACTGTTTGTGCTTCTAGCGGTGGCTAAGATTACATGTCCTCATAGGAAACATTGACACCTACTGGTGAGAATTGGGATTACATGTCCTCATAAGAAACATTGACACCTACTGGTGAGAATTGGGATTACATGTCCTCATAGGAAACATTGACACCTACTGGTGAGAATTGGGCCGCATCATTCTCTTAGGTGATGCAACTAGAGGCAATCAGTGGTGTCAACATTCATGTAGAGATGGTAGCATGTCATCAAGGTCATGGTTTGTCTACCACCTTTTCTCTGTCAGCTCCTTACGTTGAGTTTTAAGTGTTTCTAAACTAATGAAAGGTGCTAATGAACTAGCCCATCATCGGAGCATACAGTGGGGCAAAAAAGTATTTAGTCAGCCACCAATTTTGCAAGTTCTCCCACTTAAAAAGATGAGAGAGGCCTGTAATTTTCATCATAGGTACACTTCAACTATGAGAGACAAAATGAGAATAAAATCCAGAAAATCACATTGTAGGATTTTTTATGAATTTATTGGTAAATTATGGTGCCAGAAATCTTGTTTGTAGGTGACCAAATGTGACTTATTTTCATTTTGTCTCTCATAGTTAAAGTGTACCTATGATGAAAATTACAGGCCTCTCTCATCTTTCTTTAAATGGGAGAACTTGCACAATTGGTGGCTGACTAAATACGTTTTTGCCCCACTGTATATAGAAAATTAAAAAATAGTGACAATAAATGCTCACATGCATTTTTTTGGAACGAGGGTATTTCCCCCAATTTTTGTCCCCTCCCAATTGGTCTTGTACTATTCCCACTAACCTTGTTGTCCCGCAACTCCTTGGACAGATAAGGGATTGTGAGGGGCACTCACATGGTTCATCCAACCACATGTCGCCAAGCTGGCTGATTCTTTTAACACTGCTCATCCAACATGGAAGACTTTGGTCTGATCATGCATGGGATGATTCCGCTCACCAACTATACTTGCGCGATTCAATTTACAGGTGCCCGATCTGGACACAAGGAGTCACTGGAGACCGATGTGGCAGGATAGATAACTCAACTTATCTATACCAAATCTGGAGCAGCACTATGCCAATTTGCGCTGCCTCATGCAGGAGGGACAGAGAAAGTCTGAGAACCCATACTCAGGCTCGAACCACTGACTATCATGTCATAGCTTGTCCTGCAATGCAGCAACTTAGCCCACTACGCTGCTCCAATGCATTTTAACTAACGATGCCTTCGTCAGGGTAAAAAAGAGACCAGAGTTTTGATGCATGCTTCTAATCTGGTGCGCTATTCACAATTAAGTAATGGTTTCAATAATGCTGTTTGTTAATCTATTTTGTCCTTGCTCCACATTGGCGTGCAGATACAAAGCCTCCCGATGAGTTTGCTTTTGTTGTCTTCACTGGCTGCGTTTAAGCTCCAGCCCTCGTGTACTGGTCGGAGAATTTCCATA
>JACXGM010027376.1:0-14508 GCA_016801145.1 Umbra pygmaea | reverse complement strand
TCAGTCAGCTAGTCAGTCAGCCAGCCAGCCAGTCAGCCAGCCAGCCAGCCAGTCAGCTAGTCAGTCAGCCAGCCAGCCAGCCAGTCAGCCAGCCAGCCAGCAAGTCATTCAGCCACTCAGCCACTCAGTCAGCCAATCGGTCAGCCAGCCAGTCAGCCAGCCAGTCAGTGCTACTGCACAACACGTTGTAACCTGCAAGCTTAGTAGCTGTGATCCATCCAAGTCTGGGGACGGAGCGTGCAGTTGGAACGTTCTGTGGTAGCTAGCATATCTGCTCCAGTGGCCTGGGTGCAGGCATGTGCCAGTTACACAGTAACAGAAAGATACTGCTAGCCAGGCATCTGGATTCAGTGGAGGGGGTCTTTGTAGTGAACAGACATCTTCATTAGCCATAGCCTTGCATGACATATGCATTATTCACTACATCCTAAACACCCCGGGGCAGAGACCTTCAGCTGGGAGAACACGGCACAACGCAGCCCGTCACAAAAACACAACCTTTTGAGTTTACAAACTGTTCTCCTGTGGGAGTTAAACCCACAACCCTAGTATTGCGAGGCCCTTGCTTTACCAGGTAAGCTACACATAAACCGCAGGAGACCTCGGCATCTAAAATCCCGGCAACAGTGACAGAGCGACACCTCAGATCACCAGCGCCATCTAATTTAACACACACAAAGTCGTCTGGACAGATGGAGATCTGATTTGTAAACATGTTTGCATAGCAATAAATACCTTTTGAATTGAATTGATGGCTGGAGGAGAAGGCTAGTGAGAGAGACAGATGGAATGAAAGACAGAACCAGAATGAGAGCTGTGAGACGGTGTGTCCCACCCACGTGTGGCTGCTGTAGTCTGGGGCAGGGGTAAAGCCTAGTCCAACTGGCTTTATTAGGGTCAGTGTTAAAGACACTCATCTGCTGTGAATGGCTGCTACTGATGGAGTATTAACAGCTTGATGGGGTTTGCTGCTCACATACGGTGTGAATTATAACACTTAGAAAACACTGGAGAACAGCAAGGATGTTGGTGATTAAAAGAAGATTTACAGAGATGAATGTCATATCTAACTGCTGGCCATTCAGATGGCAGAGGTGCCACGTCAACATGGCCTGTCCCCACAAATCTTAAATACTCCCTTGATTCAGAATATATCAATGATAGAGTGATGGCATGTTGTGTTGAAGAAACTATTCAAGTGTGAAGTTAGAAAAAGAAAAAAGTAATGCAATTAGGAAGCCCGCAAAAGCTGGGTCTCATAGTCTTTGGCGGAAATCTAAGATTACTCCATGGGACTGTACATTTATCCGATAACATCAATGTGATCTCACAGAATTCTGTGAAAATAAACACGGACCCTTCAAAATCCATGGCAAAAATGAAAGGTACAATATGTAGTTTTCCAAAACAATAACAAAAGACGTACTTTGCATTAAGTACATATTTCTTAGTTGTGTACTTACATTATCCCAAATGTTTCCACCAACTTTCAAACACGCCCGTCAATGGTGTCATTTAACCTTTGACTCCTCTAGTTGCTCTAAGTTCCAGGGAACTGCCAAACATAACGTGAATAAAGTTATAATATATTTAACAATACATTACTTTGTCAGTGAAAATTTTTTCTGCCGGATACGCGAGATTGGCAGGTTGTCATTGACGACGACAATAAAACCCATGATCCAACGCTACTTCTCAACGTCATCAAAGTACATGTTTTGCTATTGTTTTGATTGAGAGACCCCTAGTGGCCAAAAACGACATATTGTACGTTTAATGAAATGGCAGAAACTTATGTGAAATAAACACGGCCCCTTAACTTCCGAAACTGTGGCAGCTACACGGAATCGCATGATGACGTAGCAGAGTGTAAATAGTATCATGATGACGTAGCAGAGTGTAAATAGTATCATGATGACGTAGCAGAGTGTAAATAGTATCATGATGACGTAGCAAAGTGTAAATAGTGTAAATTTTGCAGGTTGGTAGAATGGGGATGGTGGACGGGCGTATAAACATGTGACTCAAATCCCAGAGATTGAGAGTACAAATACAGTTGGACACTTTGCATGTATTGTGTTTTCTATTCCAGCACGATGCAGACGTGTTGCAAATGTGCTTTTTTATCCCTTTTTGCCTCCCTGTCACCATGTTTACAAACAATACATTACAACATCATACATGTCACATGGAGTAAACAGCAAGGTTCCTGAGTGGTTAAAGTAAGGGTAAGGCTTAGATTGACTTAACAGCAAGGTCTCACTGAATTCAGTGAAATGAACACACCATCACTTGCGTGAGCCCATCGCAGCCTTTTCTGCACTTCCGTGTAACTGCCATGTAGGGCTGTAACGATATGCGTATCGCGATCCAATATGCACTCCACAGCACGTTCGCCTGGCAACAGTATATAATGCCCGCAACACGAACTCAGATATTTCATTTCAAACTAATAGCGCTAGTTTAAATTCATTGCAATAAACATTGTGAATTAATTGTAATGCTAGTGAATTGTAACCAAATTCAATTGTATTGTGTGTAAAGAAATAGTAAGAGTATGTGATAGCATAAAAACGGCACATTAAAAAAGTTTTTAATAACTGATTTTTAAAAACATTAACAAATAAGTTGTACACAAATTGATTGAATATATTGTCAGTGTCTCTTTAAAAAAAAAACACGAGTACATTGGAAAATCATTCACTAGAGTCTGTTGTTACCAAAAATAGACTAATTTTAGCAACACATGAACATAGACCCACTACCTATCTATGAAATGAACAAACAATGATTATTATAATGAATGAGGAGGGCTATTATTTTTAAATCAAATATCTGAGTTTGTGTTGCTGGCATTATATACTGTTGCCAGTCGAACGGGCTCTGGAGTGCATGTTGGATTGTGATATGTAACGCATATCATTACAGCCCTACTGCCACGGATTTTGGTCTGTGATCATTTCACGGAATTCTGTGAGATCAGGCTGGATAACAGTTTTGCTCATAAGTTTGCATGGTCAGCATTGATTTTGACAATATGCCTGTTCATGGAAAACATCTGACTGTTATGTAAGGATAGTGATCATATGAAGCCATTGATTATCACAGAGTTGTTTGGCTCCTTTGTAAACCATACTAATAACAGATCTTGAATGTTTGGCCTTGTTACAGACACACAAGGTTACACACACAGGTTAAAATTACAATTAAAGGTTAATTTCCCACACCTGTGGAATTTTAAATTGAAATTAGTGTCTTTTTAGAAAGAGTCAATGAGTTTGTTAGTTCTCACATGGATGCACTGAGCAGGCTAGATACTGAGCCATGGGGAGCAGAAAATAACTGTCAAAAGACCTGCGTAATAAGGTACTGGAACTGCATAATGTTGGAAAAGGAAATAAAAAGATATCCAAAGCCTTGCAAATGCCAGTCAGTACTGTTCAATCACGTATTTAGTCAAAGATTCTGAGATCTCTTGATACCAAGCCAAGGTCAGGTAGACCAAGAAAGATTTCAGCCAAAACTGCCAGAAGTATTGTTCGGGATACAAAGAAAAATCCATAGGTAACCAAGGGAGACATACAGGGTGCTCTGGAAATAGACGATGTGATTGTTTCAAGGAGCACAATATGACAATACTTGAACAAATATGAGCTGCATGTTCAAGTTGCCAGAAAAAAAGCCTTTACTGTGGCATTTCCACAAAAACCTAGCCTGGAAAAATCCAGACCCAAATCCGGAGGATATAAGGGTCTGGGTTCGAGTAATGAATATGACCCAACTCGAGGGGCGGCACCAAGCCTGCATTTGAAAATCTCACTGTACGCAATTGGATAACACTACAACCTATCACCAGTGGTTTTTCGCTAAGCTCCTATGGCGGAGCTAACTGGTAGATAAAACTCTTGCCGTAGCAAGTCGGCAAAATAACAAAAACATCTCGTTTTTGTTATTTTGTATCTCAAAACTCGTTCACTATAGTGGCCAAAGCCGTCAACTGGTGTTCATCCGTAGCAATCTTACAATGTTTACTAATGACTTTGTGGTCACAGCGCTGTCGTCATCTGTTTAACACGCCTCTGGAACGCCTATATCAGATACACTAATGTGATTGGTGCAGCTCGGCTACAAGGGCATAGTTAATGAGCAGAATTACTCGGTGCCAGAGTAACTTGCTGAGCAAATTCAAATTGTGCTCTCGCGAGAACTCTGGATTTCCAGGGTAACAAAAACCCTGCTTACAATATGCTTGACAACACCTTGACATGCCTCACAGCTTCTGGCACACTGTAATTTGGAGTGACAAGACCAAAATAGAGCTTTATGTTCACAACCAAGGCTAAGTTGACCCTCCAGTGGTTACAGCAGAAAAGAATGAAAGTTCTAAAGAGGATATCACAGTCTCCTGATGTTAATTTCATCGAGCCACTCTGGGGAAATCCCAAACTTGCGGTTCATGCAAGACGACCAAAGAATTTGCATGACCTGGAGGCATTTTGCCAATATGAATGGGCAGCTATACCACCTGCAATAATTTGCGGCCTTATAGACAATACTGACAACGCAGGCACACTGTCATTGATGCTAAAGTGGGCAATACACCGTATTGAGAACTGAGGGTGTGCAGACATTTGAACTGGGGTAATTTCATGATATTTTTGTTGCCATGTTTTGTTTTATGATTGTGCCATTCTGTTATGACCTACAGTTGAGTATAAATCCAATGAGTTATGAAAACAAATTGTTTTGCCTGCTCACTCAAGTTTTCTTTGAAAATCTATTACCAATTCTCCAAGGGTATGCAAACGTTTGAGCACAACTGTACATTACATTTTACAATTTTGTCACTTAGCAGTAACATTCCCCCAAATGTATTGTTAGTGTACGCAAAGCAGTTGGGCTTCTGCAGATTTCTGGGTGAAATAACTTTTGTTTTTAATCCAAATACTTGTTACTTCACAAAGTTCTATCTACTGCATTAGTAGGAACAGATCTATAAAACAATAATGACATACTGTAGCACACACGCTAGCACAACCATACTCTCCCTGAGTGAGAGCTGGCTGATCTAAGAGCGAGTCAAATAATTACTTCAAGTGATTTGAGAACATAGACAAATTATAGATTGTCATCATTGTTTCCCTTTAAGTCTTTCATTTACATGCAAATAGAGTAATATAGGGATTATTTATACATGCCAATGTCCTCACTGATAATCTTTACTGAATGAATATCAAGACAGCCTTAACTCGAAGAATTAAGAATTTATGCATATTAATTTTAAATACTCACATTTCTAACGCAGACTGATGGAGACTGATGGTATTAATGTTGATAACTTACAGTCTACATTGCGAACTGCCATTTTGAAGATTATTACAGCAAATCTCCAATGTCACCTGATATTGTTACGTTGTACACGTATTAAACGGTAGGCCAGATCTTGCTCACCTGAATCAACTTGTCTATTATTTAACAGGCCCTCGAGGAGTTAATTCAGGTGAGTTCATTCAGGAATGCAATACAACGTGGAGATGTCTGGGCGTCCCCAGATACGTACAGGGAAACCACGACCTGAGGGACTAGGGTGCCGTTTGAGACACAGACCGAGGATGACAAATGTAAAGAGCACAGATACGTTGAACGCTCTCTGCCGCTCCCTTCCACTCTCTAAAATGGAAGAGATGTTGGCGAGCTGAGCGGCAACCATCGTCAGGGTGACAGTTACTGAATGACTGATAAGTGACTTAATTATCTGTGAATTCCAACCGAGATGCTGATTGGTTCAGCCTTAGAAACAGAGATCCTGTGTGCTAAATGCCACCCATTTTCTTGTTTAGTGCACTGTTCTGGAGTAGAGGCCTACGAGAGGCAGAAGGGAATAGGTGGTCATTTAGAAGTCACCCAGAGAGAGTACACTGATTAGATATCAGACCGTGATAACTGTAACGGGTGTCCCATTAGGAACTCTCGCGGTAATAGGTGACAGATCTCACACGCGCAAACACACACACACACACACACACACACAAAGAAGACATGGCCTGGATGATGAATCAGATAAAAGTAAATGAGGAGATCAATGAAGCGTTTGGAGTGACTGTCCATGAAGCTGTGGCGGTGCCGATGGCTGAGGCATCACCTTAGAACGAGGTTCATCTCGGAACGCTCAACGAGGTGGACTTGGAAATATGGTTTTATGTGTGTGTGTGTGCGTATGTGTGGGGGGGAGGTCATGTCAGCTCCACGGCCACTCATTCACAAACTGGAAGTAGCCTTGGTCGGAAGATTTCAGAAGTAACGACCACGAGTCCGAGAATAGGAGACCAAAACCCATGCTATGGATCGAGGAGAGAGAGGTTCGTATAAGATTCTGACTTACGATTAGAGGAGAATCCCGTCCCATGGAGATTACAGTCCTGTTGACGGTTCTCAGCAACTTCTCCATAATAATCTGGACGTGCCACTGTGTCGGGCCCTGAATATAACACACAGACAGAGGATGGAGAACAATGAGAGGATTTGCATAAGGTTACACCGCTAAATGTACACTGTAGATGGAAAAAGCTTTCGGATCATGTGTGATATATGAACAAGGATAGGAAAACACTTCTGTTCTTCTGCAACCATTGCTAACAGACTGAGAAACAGGCTGATTAAACAGGCTGACCAGAACTCTTTTTAATTGTTCTTCTCATCAATCTAGATACCGCAAAGGCAAAACATTTTCAAGTATTAATCTCCTGTTATTTTTACAAATTTGCCACATTAGAGATTCAAAATCTATTTACCAAGAGTGAACTGGCCAAAATAACAGCTCATTTAAAAAACTTGAACTCATACAGTTGCACACTAGGCTAGCGATTGATTAGGGGTTTGTGATGCAACCGGGAACCAAAACATCGACAGCCACCCAACTTCACCGTCCACCATCATTTATACTTGATTGCTTTGAACTCATTCAGAACCAAGCCGCTGCGATTTCACAAAAAACTGGAAAGATGCTTTACCGCATTCAAATTTCATAAACACAGGAAACTAAACATAATTAAGATTGTAGCTAGTAGTTGCTGGACAAGGCCTGATAAAACAAGCTGTAAAAACACAGTGTCTAGCAGACATACTCATACTAAACGATAATGTACATACTGTATTATCCAGGATAAACACACCACTGGGCTAGATGTATATTTTATATTTTAGTAATTTAGCAGATGCTTTTATCCAGTGAAAATTAAAGTAAGTACAGGGACATTCCCCTTGGAGCAACGTAGGTTAAAGTGCCTTGCTCAAGGACACAACAACATTTGGCACAGTCAGAGATTGAACCGGCATCCTCTTGACTTTAAGTCTGACTCCCTAACCGCTGAGAAATCTGACACCCGCAATTTAAATTCCATTACTGAGTCTACTACAAAAAACAAGGTTGCAGGAACAAGTGTCTTTCTGGCTTGAAAAGGAAAACATGACTAATTTTGAAGTAAATAACACCAACGTAAACCGGTGGGGTTCCCAAGTCAATCAATAATCTGTAATGAAACACAGTTGCATTTTGCTCTGCTATTGTCGTGTCCTGGATAGATTCTAAATCGGAGTCTGACGTTTCATTTTAGACTTTGTGAAAACCCACAGCTTTGTCTCATCAGCATTTAAAAGAGATTTCCGCTAACTGAGCCTAACGAAATATGAAATGCAGACTACTGTTCATCAAATGCTTTCTACTGTGTGGCTGCAAAACAATAACTAACTGTTGTCAGCATAAAATAAAAAAAGCATTAAACATATTTTTACACACAAAATTAAAGCAGCTGGTAAACAACCAAGGTCAGAGAACAGAGTTCTGTTGTACCCTCGCGTGGACAGTTCAAAGGGATGTCCCTAATATACCCCCACCTTGTGCAATCAGTTGAATTACAGCAACAGCAGCTCGCACACTGGCTACACTCACTTCAACTTTTGGCCGACTGGCTTAGAAAAACTGTAAAAAAAAATTATTAAGATGGCACAATGATTCCCTACAGTATTGAATGCTTGTTTCCTCACATGGGCAGACATTTTGTGAACTTGAGCAACCAGGAAATTAGGGTTTTCTTTCCCCGTCTGATATTGTTACTTCGAGGCCCAGGAGAGAAGATCCCGTCCTGAATGATGCCAATACAAGAGAGGGTCTGCATTTTAGGAAGCGAGTTTGTATAAAACCAAAACAATATCTGGTGAAAAACATTGTGAAACACTATCAATCCTCTATTACCAGATGTTACGGGCATGTTAAAATATTATGTAAAGGTTTCATACAATTTAAAAAAATGTATTTTTTGGAAACATTTCTATCTGACAGGAAACTTTAAAACACCCCATATGCCCCACCCAATCAGAAAATATTGTTATCGTGTATCATTATGTTAACAGATATGTAGCCGTATCACAGGACTACCTTCATCGACATTTCAACTCAACCAGGTGTAGGTGACACCGTCCAGATTGAAGAAAACCGACACTGAGACATCCCGGAATAAAGATGGAATAAAAAAACGCCATGGAGAGACCACGGGGAACAACATTTAAGTGCCTGTGCGAGGGTGCGCAGTGACAGGGGACATTCGTCAGGGGACTTAAAGGCAGGAGGGGGGATGCAGTGACAAAGACTTCTAGGTAGCAAAGGTACTTCTTGTCAGTAGGGAGTCGATCCTCCACAGAGGCCGATTACAAGCACACAGTAAATGTGTGTTAGCAAGAATTGGGGCTGTCTATGGAGGAATCCATCCATAGCCCCAAACCTTCAATATTTCAAAGGTTATTTTAGCAACGCTGGCGCACACACCCACAAATAATCCCATCTCCAGCCACAGTAGGCGTTAACTGATCTCCGCTCTACGTGCGTCAGGTGTGACGTTCAACTCCGCACGCTGCATCTCAGCTTGGTCCAAGGCTCAATGCAGTTTGAGTTCACTGGCTCTTTATTTTCAATTTTTTTTGCAGCACACTAAATAAATAGTGGGGCTATGCTGGATGAATTCATATGGGAACAAGGAGGAGTTCAGTCTATTGAAAACTCGCTCTGATTCTCTCTGATTTATGGGGGTTGTGTAAATGCAACTGCTGAATTATTAAAGGAAAGTCCATGAAATAATAATTTGTATCTGATATGGAATGGGATTATTGTAAATAATTTTGAAACCGTAATAAAGCAGGCCAAGGGCACTAACCTATTCTAATGGTGTTTCACTAAAACACTAAGTACAGTGGAAAACAAATCAATAATTACATGGAGAGGGCGGGGTCTGTGAAACTGGGTGGGGCTAGTGCAGAGGGGTATGAGGGGGTGGGGTCTTTTTTTTTAACCAAAACCCCTCCTGCTTTTCGTGATAAAGTTGTTACACATTTTCTCTGATTATGTTGAAAAGGTTTTTGGTGGTTAAACTATTTTCATGATGGTCTTCACCTAGAACCCAAGTTGTGTGCATCTTGGCCAATACCGACTAGGAAAGATGTGGTTTACTGAATACAGTACGTAAAACGTACAATTGTGAATAGGTTCAAGCATGACATGTTAGGTTTACAGTTAGGATTAAGGTTAGGTTTAGATTCAGGGCTACACGACGGGGAACATTTGTGGGATTTCTCTCACCACATCTTTTCTGTAGAGGACCTCCAGGATGTTACTCAGCAGATGACAGCAGGGTTCCAGTTCTTCCTGTTTCTCCAGATGGAACTTCAACTGCTCTGTCATCAGGGGTAGCAGGATCTCACGACAGTCTGAAAGAGACAGCGACCTTACTCAAATCATATCACAACACTCAGACAGGAAATAGGAGAAGAAATTCAACATGACTGATTTAGAGCTGGGTGTAAATACACTGCTCAAACACATGTATGTGAATGCTCAAATCCCACATTGGGTCTCGATGAACAAAATCTATTAAAGCTCAAAATCTTTACTGTACATTGTGTAATTCATTTTGTAATTCACGAAATGACATAGCAAAATGTTCTCATCAATTCATGTCTGGGGAAAATGAGGGCCAGTCAATGGCATCAATGTGTTTGTCATCCAGGAACTGCCTACACACTCTGGCCACATGAGGCTGGACATTGTCCTGCACCAGGAGGAACCCAGGCCCCACTGCACCAGCGTAAGGTCTAATGATGGGTCTGAGGATTTCACTCCGGTACCTAACAGCAGTCAGGGTACTGTTGGCTAGCACATGGAGGTATGTGCAACCCTCCAAGGATATGCCTCCCCAGACCATCACTGACCCACCACTATTTCATTAGTAATAATTGCACCAGAAAATTATTTTTCCATCTCTTCCCCTTCTCCCAAAACATCCCAAGAAACCCAACCTTCTCCCCAGCGCTCCCCACTCCATCCAGCACACCTGCATCTCCCTTCCTGACCCCCCCCCCCATTGCCCATCCCTCCCCACACGCAGCCCCCACACAGACAGCCAAACAGACATATGTATCATAATCAGGGACAGTAAAATAAAATACTGAATACGTTCATCAAGAGGCCCGAAAGCAAGCAATGACATGAAGAAAAAATAAAACTATTAATAAAACTTATGACTTATGGCAGGTCAGAAGGGAGCCACTGCAAGCTGTGACAATTTAAAAAAGTATGCCATTTATCCATAAATTTGAAATATGATCCCCTAAGGAAATACTTTTTTTCAAGTTCCAGGGAGGATATAACATCACTCAGCGACTAAGAAGTTAATGCATAGTGGCAAGTGGATTTTAAGTGCTTCAGTTAAAATTCGGAACGTTGAGTTCCAATATTTTTTTAGTTTAGAGCATAGAAAAAACCTGTGATAGAGGTGACATGGGGAGGCGTATGCAAACGTTTTGGCACCCCTGACAATTTCCAAGATTTTCATTTAAAACTAACTGGGTGTTTGAATCAGCAATTTCATTTTGATCTATCAAATAACTGAAGGACACAGTAATATTTCAGTAGTGAAATTATGTTTATTGGATGAACAGAAAATGTGCATTATGCATCAAATACCTCAAGCGACTCTGTTTGTGGCGCATGTGCAGAACAGTCTTGTTCCGCATCACTCTCCTGTACAGCTTCTCCTTGTGCAAAGTGCGCTGAACTTTTGAACGATGCACAGTGACACCATCTGCAGTAAGATGATGTTGTGGGTCTTTGGAGGTGGTCTGTGGGCTGTTTTTGACCATTCTCACCATCCTTCGCCTTTGCCTCTCTGATATTTCACTTGGCCTGCCACTTTTGTCCTTAACAAGAACTGTGCCTGTGGTCTTCCATTTCCTCACTACAATCCTCACAGTGGACACTGACTGCTTAAATCTCTGCAATAGCTTTTTGTAGCCTTCCCCTAAAACAAAATGTTGAACAATTTTTGTTTTCAGGTCATTTGAGAGTTGTTTTGAGGCCCCCATGTTGCCACTCTTCAGAGGAGAGTCAAAGAGAAAAACAGCTTGCAATTGGCCACCTTAAATACTAATTCTCATGATTGGATGCACCTGTCTATGAAGTTCAAGGCTTAATGAGCTCACCAAACCAATTGTGTGTCCTAATTAATCAGTGCTAGGTAGTTACAGGTATTCAAATCAACAAAATGACAAGGGTGCCCACATTTATGCACCTGTCTAATTTCATTTTGATGCATATTGCACATTTTCATTTAATCCAATGAACCTCATTTCACTACTGAAATATTACTGTGGTCTTCAGTTATTTGATAGATCAAAATGAAATTGCTGATCCAAACACCCAATTATTTATAAATGGAAATTGAGTGCCTAAACCTTTGCATACGACTGTAATTTACCCCACCTCTGGAAATCAGCCTTTCTGTGCTAAGAGAGTGACAAAGTTAGCTGAAAAGAGATCAGGCAATGGGCAAGTCACATTCACTCCAATGTACTTGAAGACTAAACTGAAAGTGCAAGTCTATCTGATGAAGATGTAACGCTACTGGATTGATTGGGTGCTGGATGATGTAGCAGGCAGCATAGCGTTCACCACGGCATCTCCAGACTCTTTCACATCTGTCACTTGTGCTCATCGTGAACCTGCTCTCATCTGTGAAGAGACCGCAGCGCCAATGGTGGACCTGCCAATTCTGGTGTTCTCTGGTGAATGCTAATCGAGCTGCACGGTGCTGGTCTGTGAGCACGGTTCCCAATAGAGGACATTGCTCACTAATACCACCCTTGTGGACTCTGACAGTTGGATGAGACACATGCACACCAGTAGCCTGCTGGAGGTAATTATGTAGGGCTCTGGCAGTGCTCCTCCTGTTCCTCCCCACACAAACGAGCAGATACCGGACCTGCTGCTTGGTTGATGCCCTTCTACGTCCCTGTCCAGGTATCCTTGTGTAAAGGCTGTCTCCTGGTACAGTATCTCCTACATGCGCTTGAGACTATACTGGGGGACAGAGCAAACCTTGCTACGGCACGTGTGGATGTGCCATCCTGGAGTAGCTGGACTACCTGTGCAACGTAAATGGCGGCAGGTACCTTGTCATGGTACCAGTAGTGACAAGGAAACAAGCTAAATGCAAAACTAGAGAAAAATCAGCCAGAAAGATAAGGATAGATATAACCATGTGTGACGTCACGCATTGGTTTGTGAAGATCTGATTTGGGTCATCAAATTTGCCATTATGGGCGCAGACATCTTGGTTGCAAATGGGACAATTTTAGATGAGAGTAAGGAGTAATCTAGCTAGCTAACTGATATTAATTGGGATGCTAACGAAAAACAGTATTAGTACAAAATGTTTTAAAAAAATGTAACGTTACTTACTGGAAAAACTGAACTGCCAACTCCTTAGTCTCTTGTCGTACAACCAAACGCCATAGCCACGCCCTAAACACCCCTTTGCTTTATCGGCAATTTTAAAATCTACGAGACCATAATTAAAAAAATGAACATCATAATAAATTGCAGAAGGCTTAAATCTAGCGATTGAGATCATATACTCATTATGAAAATTATTATTACCTTACTAAATCATGTATATTATGTCTCTCATTCACATAGACTGATTTAGACATGGGTTAGAGCTGGTTTAATTCATCGGGTAAAAAATACCAGCAGGCTCTGGACTAAATTAAACTAATGCATTAAACATACCCTACCCATACATTAAACATACCCTACCCATACATTAAACATACCCTACCCATACATTAAACTAATGCATTAAACATAATTTATCCAAACCTGAAAGTGTCTCTACTCTGTCCACTCAAACAAGACACCTAGGTAACCTCCTCTAATAGTAAATCAAACAGTTGACCTTTTTTTAATTACAGAAACAATGTGACGCATCAACCAACATATCCTTTTACCATAGGTTGGGTGCGTAAGGCGTACTGACAGAGGTTGGGGGAGAGAGAAGAGAGAGAGATGGAGAAAGAGACAAATGGAAGACAGTTAATGTAGAGAGAGATAGGGAGAGATAATGCCTTAGGCAGTGTAGGAGAAATTTGCATATTTTGTATTAAACCTGGAGCTTCGTCTCGTGGTAGTGCAGAGCGTGGAGCACTGTAGTTTGAATAAAAGCCCCAGGCCCAGAGGGAGCAGTTGGGGCAGGGACAGAGAGACAGCCTTCCTCTAGATCCATTCAACACACAGCAGGAGGGACAGAAGGTATTGGATGGACAACCATCAGTCATCAGGCCAGAGGCCAACCCCAGCTAACCTGATTGGCTCAACCAGTCACAGGAAATAAAAACCGAGGAAGGAAAAGAAGAGGACAGGGAGTAAGAGGAGAAGATGAAGACGAATTGCAGCGGGAGGAAAATGCTGCCGCTGCGCTCTTCATTAAATCACTACAGACGTGAGATGTCATGCTAGTTGGGTCCTCTGGTCACTAGACAATACAAAACACCACTTCGACAAGCACCCTTAATGACCTCTGCATCTACCCAATCAATTCACAGGGGCTTTATTGACTTGTACAACATGTTTACCGAACACACAATCCCTCATGTGTAGCCCTCGCGTATGCTCATATTAAATGGTTTAATTTTCCCCAAAAAATACCATACGTTTTTACAGTGTCGTTAATTTAAGTGAAAATATTCATGTTTTAGCATTGTACCTGAGATCTCGCTGACTGTTTCAATAACAGACTTGAGTTGCTGTACTGGCCATGACATTTTACTTTATATACTGCAGCCCGAAGTACAGTATATTCCTGACATTAAGCTGCTCGTTTGTTTGCCCTCTATGTAGCAAAATGACAAACTCATACTGGACTCATCATACGGTATTCTGATTATCCTTAACCAAGAGCGTAGAAACGAGTTTGTTATTGGGGTGGACACACCATATATGTTTCACATTGTTCTTATTATTGGGGTGGACACACCATATATGTTTCACATTGTTCTTATTATTGGGGGGGACACACCATATATGTTTCACATTGTTCTTATTATTAGGGTGGACACACCATATATTTTTCACATTGTTCTTATTATTGGGGTGGACACACCATATATGTTTCACATTGTTCTTAT
>JACXGM010027375.1:0-14509 GCA_016801145.1 Umbra pygmaea | reverse complement strand
CTGCCAATGGAACAAGAAAAATTACACAGATTTTCAGGGCATATTTACTAAAAACAAGTGTTTTTATCTAATACAAATATAGTTTGTTAAGTAAATAGGTCTTATTTTAAGGATGGTTAGATTTTTTGACCTGAATACAAGACAAATATACTTTTTTGCCAATGGAACAAGATTTTTAAGACAGGACTTTTTGCAGTGTAGAGCTGAGGGTGTTCCTCATCAGTTGACTTCACTAAGCTTCTCCATGTCTCCCGTCTCATGTCTTTCCACCCAGATATGACCCCCTGCATGTCCCCACTGCTTCATGAAGGTCCCCTTCAGGAGAAGCCCCCCCTGGGCTTGATCCAGGAAGAAGCCGATGCCCAGGGACTTCCCAGCATGCAGCCGTCCCAGGTGCTGGGCCCAGGGGTGGAGGGGGCTGGTGTTCCATCCCAGGAGGAGGGCGAAGAGGAGATGAACGGGGCCCAGTTTGTGTGCGAGACTGTGATGCGCTCGCTTACTCTAGAGGAGGCCCCAGACCACGCCCCCCTACATGCGAACCGCCCCGGCACAGGTGTTTTAGTTCTCCTAGTAGTTCTACATTGAGTTCTGTTGTTCTGGTTCAGTGCTACATGGCCTGTCTGTCACAGGGGGAGGGATTGCACTTTGGACTAATAAAATTGGACTATTATCTGCCTTGCTTGATTATATTATCCAGAAACATATAAATAATAGAATCTACTGGTTGTAGTACTTGATAAAAGACAGACTCCTACTCATTACTCCAATGTGTTTTGAGTTGAGATAGTCCTTCCAAATTAGTAGCCATAACGTTAAACCCAACTCATGTTCCTTCTGTTGATCTTTGCAGTGGTGCGTCCAGCGGCCCAAGGTGGCTCCTCCATTAAAGGAAAAGACGTTGAGAAGCGTTTGGAGACGAGGCCGGAGAAAATCCTCAACACATCCCACAGCAAGCCCCTGGTCCAAACCTCAACCCAGCTGGCCATACCGGAGCTGAGGATGTCAGGTGATATGCCCACGTCATGTTTTCAATGAGCTGATTGGTTGATTAATTCCACTTGAGCTCAGATGACAACCAGGACTAACTGCTTGACGGTCTGCAGATGAGGGGCTGGAGTCAGATATTGAGAGCATCTGCCTAGAAACCAGCGGGGATGAGGACAAGAGCCACCAGAAAGGAGAGTTTTCCGAGGAGACGAGGGTCACCCGCAGCCGCTCGTCCTCGGCCTCATCCGAGGATTACATCATCATCCTCCCCGACTGCTTCGACACCAGCCGCCCGCTGGGAGAGTCCATGTACAGCTCCGCCCTCTCCCAGCCTGGCGACCAAGCTGACACGCCAACAGACCCCGCCCACCAGGGTCGTTCCACCCCGGAGGGGGAGCATGACGAGGCAGAGGAGACCACGTCGGGGGCGGTTTCCTGCGCCAGCAGTGCCAACGACATGCTGTGCACCTCCCAGACGCTGGACGCCGTGCCCCTCACCCCCGTGGTGGTGGCTCCGCCTCGGCTCGGCTCCGCCCTGACACCCAGGTGAGTCGCCGCGGGAACAGTCACACTACTGAAGCAGCTGAGAGCTTTCTGGAATGTAATTTATGTTGTTGGTGTTGTCTTCAGCGCAGAGAGCCACAATCAGACAGAACCATCTGAAGATCCACTGGAAAGAACTGAGCTCTACCAGCAGGGTGGTTCAGGGGACGGTGAGACACACAATACAACACGCACTTCTACCACATAGGGAAACAAAGCGCCTTTGTCCCTCACATAACGGCAGTTGAGCATAACTGATGACAATGCTCTAACAGGGCCGTTCCCTCTGATTAATCAGCAGGAATACACAAAGTGGAAACTTGGTTCTCCGAACCACCAAAACCAGGTCTTTAATAGCTATGGCGTTTGCTTGGAGAAAATGAAGGAAATATGCCCCCAACTTGAGCTAAACAGGTTCCACTAAGTATGGGAACATGGGTAGATCATTTTCCTAGGACGTAACCTCTGTTCTCTGATTGTCTGAAAGGTTCCAAGCAGCCAGAAAGTCCACCAGACGGCCCATCTGCTTCTGGCGACTCAGAGGAGAACTCGCAAGAGTCCAGGTGGGCCCCAACATGCAACTCAGTCAGATCAGAGGCCAACACTACTCTCAGTGGCTCTGTCGTAGCAGAATGTACATGTGCTGACACGCGTGTTGACGCGCGTGCTTTTTGAGGCGAAACCAAACGTGTCACTCAGACTCATTTGTGTCTTGTTGTTCCCAGGCCCCCAGGCATCACTGGAGGCTTGGTGAAAGGAGCACTGTCTGTGGCGGCATCCGCCTACAAAGCCCTGTTCACTGGGCAGCCTGGCACAGGGCAGGTCAGTCCTTCATTCAGGTCCTACAGCGCTTGTAATGGTGGCATCAGGAGATGTATATACAGTGGCTCCCCTGACTGGCAATGCACAAACAATACTTTAAAAGCTTAAACAGTATAATTCTAGATAAACTGAAAATACCAACATGTGAGAAACACTGTACTTTATTAATGTTGCAATTAATACAATTATGAACCAAACTCATACAATTATTTAACACAAAAGAAATCACCAAAATCAAGGTTTCATACAGTAGTAGTTTGCACTCCTTATTCAGTACTCAGTGCAAGCACATCTGGCAATTATAACAGCATGGAGTCTCTTCCTGTAATGTTTGGCAAGGTTAAGGAACACATTTGGAGGGATTTTGGACCCTTCCTCTATTCAGATCCTTTCAAGATCCTTCACATTCTTGGGTTTGCGCTCATCAACTGCCCTCTTCAACTCAGCCCACAGGGTTTCGATTGGACTGAGGTCCGGCGACTGAGATGGCCATGGTAGAACATTGATTTTGTCACGGAACCATTTCTGTGTGGATCTTGAGGAATGTTTTGGGTCATTGTCTTGTTGGAAAGGCCACCCATGGCTAAGTCCCTGCCTTCTGGCAGAGGCAACCTGATTGTCAGCCAAAATTGCCTGATACTTGGTGGAATTAATTAAGCCATCAATCTTGACCAGTGCACCTGGATCTCTGGAATTAAAACAGCCCCAAAACTGTATCTAACCAAAAATGTTTGGCAAACTCCAGGCACTTGTGTCTGTGTCTTGGGGTTAGAAAGGGCTTTCTTCTGGCAACCCTTCCAAAGAGGCTGTGGTTGTGGATAGGTTAGCACTGTTCTGTGCTGGCCAAAAAGACGGGTTCGGGTATTGGCATACGGAGTCCGATACATGTCCTAATAAGGTGCAGTAAACACGAGTCAAGTTAACCATTATTGTCCATGTATCCTCACTGCATTAACAATAAATAGTGGTCTAAGTATGTTTCCAGGAAAATTAGGTTAGAGTACAAAACGGCTATAATCCATTTTAAGCAGTGGTGCAAATTAAGAACAAAAACATTTTAACATTACATGTATTTCCTCTGCTACAGTATTAGCCTACAAAAAGTTTACATGTTAAGGTTCTAGGTTGATTTTACCATGAAAAACTACCAACTGAACTGACAGCATCAACGGTTAAAAAAATACATGTTATCTGAATTTATTGTTCTGGCTATGCAACCAGGGTGAGAAATAGGGCTGCTTTTTACATTGGTACTGTCCTAGCCTTATTTAACAGCCACTGTGGCGAGTGGATTATAAACCATATAATATGTATTATTACACATTGTTACCGAGTCGACTGTTCTCTGGGATATGTTTTTATGCTACTCAAATGTGCCTAGTTTTAGTGCAAACTGAAAATTACCTTAAAGCTAGTTGTGTGGGCACAAACTAAGTAAAAATAAATTGCTATTATAGACCACTAACAAGGCTCAAAATAGCACCACACTTTCACGGTAGCAAAATGAGAGTCCCTACATGCTAACTGAAGCATTGAGAACTTTGCAAGTGAATTGACAGTTTATTAGAAATATAGTTTAAAATACATTACCATTTGTGTCTACAAGGCAGCCGCCATCTTTGGAAACAGACTCGATTAGTCAAACACAAACTCTGTGCTACATGAGCTGAACTGTTTGTGGTTTGACCAAAGGGACTGTGTAGGGACTGTCATTTTTTTTCACTAAAACTGGGCACATTCGATTAGCATGAAAACATATCCCAGAGAACAGTCGACTCGGTAGCAAAGTGTTATTAGACCCTAGGTTAATTTTTTGCCGGAGTTGTCCTTTAAAAAAATTAGAATCTGTTGTTAATCAAATTTTTCTTTGCCAGAATATGGTTAACTATTAATATTTGTTGTATTGTGCTTGGTTCCATTGCTGAAGACGCATCTACTTGTAGATTTGATGATGGGAGCTGATTTAGCCAGTGCTTAGATTATTTCATTATTAATCTCAGACATGTTTTCCAAACAGATTATTGTAAAATAATGTACAAAAGTAAAATAATAAAAGTAAAGTAAAAGCTGATTCAACCAATATTGTGGCATAAGTTAAGTGTTAGAAAAGTTTTGCCCCTCTCAAATGTGAAATGCTGTTGGATGAACAATATGGTGGCTGGTAAAATGTGGGTATCTACCAGCCTAGCTGAGGCAATGTGTCTGAAACGGCCCTCCTGAACGGTAGAGTAAAATTACCTTTTGGATTTGCTGAAAGATGTAACTCCAATTAGATTCACTACAGACATTCAGAGTTCAGACACGTGTCCCATGTCTCTATTAAGTCTGACAGCACAATGGAGGGATGCAGGTTTTACATTATGTAGCATTAAAACACTGGAGTCGGATCGGTACTCATCAGTACTCGGATCGGTATCAGCAATGAAAAAGTGGTATCGGTGCCTCCCTAGTTGTAGAGGTGGTGTCTGGTGCTTTTAGAAACCTGGTGACCCCAAGATGCCACCAAGGCCTGCAATTCTTTCACAGTGATTCTTGGGGATTTTGTTGCTTCTCTCACCATCCTCCTCCCTATCCTCGGGGGCAAAAGGCACTTGTGTCCTCTACCTTTGAGTTTTTCAACTGTTTCATATCCTTTAAATTTTTTTATAATTAACCTGACAGTGTTTATTGGTGCACTCGTTTGTGGATCTTCTCGTAGCCATTACCAAATTTATGAAGGTCTATGAGCATCTTACTATTGAACTCCCAGTTCAAATAAATGGAAATTTAATTCCTGGTTTAATTTTGGTAGATGTTATTTACAATAATCTTTAAGGGTGCCATTGATTGTGAATCCTTGATTTGAAGAACACTGATTTTTAATTTAATTAATGAATGATTTTGGTTGTTTCCATTGACACATTAATAAAGTAAAGTATTTCTCACATGTAGGTATTTTAAGTTTTTCTCTAATTGTATTGTATTCATATTTTTACAGTATAGTTTGTGCATTGCCAGTCAGGGGTTCCAGTCATTTTGGAGCCCACTGTATCATTAACAGGCTGCTTTAGACATGGATATGGTATGCCACTGATCTGAGCGTACTTTAATGTGACGTTACAGACAGTCAGGGTCCAGTTAGCCTGAACCAGGTGTATTCTGAACAGCTTGTCGTCCTTCCTGCAGCCGCCAGTGGACGCAGCCACTCAGGACACCATGATGGCTGTTCTGGTGGAGATGGGCTTTGGTGATCGGCCGCTCAACCAGCGGCTGCTGAAGAAACATGGCTTCAACCTGCTGGACGTGGTCAACGAGCTGGTCCAGATGACCGACAATGACTGGTACTCTACCCGCTATTGAGTGGCGAAGAAGAGGGGTGTCACAGATGTAACTGCTGACCCCTGACCTCTCTTCATCTCTTCTCCCTTAGATTTGGACCAAGTCAAGTCTGCTATTCTGACCTAAGAGACATTACTGTGGACTTGAGGATATTTAAACTTTAGGATATCAAATCACTACACTATTTATAGCTGCATTGCCACAGGCAGACCATAGAAATGGAATGGATAGAAAGGACATATCAATTCAAATCAATGTAGCAAAATGGTCAAAGCGGCAGCCATTTTACGTGTGTACCATTCCATTGCAAAGATCTAGCTCCTACTTCCTACTTAAAACGATTTGCGTGTTGTCACCGTGACACCACGCCAAGCAGTTCAATGGCCTTTCTATTCATTCTATTTCTACGAGGCAGACCAATTCTGATCTTTCTCACTGAAATTTGCCTTTTGAACAATCGCGTCATATCTTTTATATCAGATCGGTATCACATCCATTTTTTTGTGTATATTTTCTCTCCATCAGATCACTTTGATATTAGGTAATTTTAAAAGCAAATTGGTTGAAAGACAAATTGGTGAGGAAAATATCGGAATTGTGTCGCCTGTCTAAATGCAGCCAATGTAGATTCATTCAACATTGCTCTTTGAACATGGCTGTTGCTGGCTGTTTGCTTTTGCATAGGAATGAGGCAGCAGAAGAGAATGGAGGAGCTGGGCTACTGTTCCCAATAGAACACATTCATCTTTGTGCTAACAAATGTTCAGGGCCAGATTACTGAACTGATCACTTCAACTTTAGGTTGGGTTCCCCCAAATAGCATATGATAGAATAATGTGCGGACTTGCAGACATTTGGATGTAAAACTACACACACAAAATCTACATCAAGGCAAAATGTGTACAGTACAGCGAAAATAAATTACTTTTGAAATGTCCACTTTTTTATTGCGACAACATTAAATAAGCTCCAACACAGCAGAATTGCAGACAATTTTCTTTAAGTCTGCAACATTGACGACAACATATGCAGACAACATATGCAGAATAGAGAAATACATCTGTAAAAATACAATACTTAAAAATAAATCCTTAGAAACCAAGTTTTTTCTTTGCACCATGGCAAATTTGTTGAAATGTAGAACGTTACTGGTTCCAACCTCTGGAGATTGGTTCCCTAGTGCAACACATGCTGTATTCTGATTGGCCCAGCAACTAGAAAACATATTCCAAGTTTCTATCAAATTATTGGCCCCCTAGTGGTCATGGATGGATTACATGCAGAAAATGGAGCCCTAGACAAGCTAGGCCTATATTCAATAATCATAAAAACACATTGCGTGTATTTTTAGCTTCTATATGTAAGGTTGTTAATAATCAACTCCATTGAGAAGTTTAGTAGTGGATAAGTTGGGACCGGCCCTCATTCCAAAAGCGTGCATGATTGTCAGTGTTCAAGAACACTCCGCTTGTTTCAGATCACATCAACACCACACAGACATGGAAACCGTTTTTTTCTTAGCTGTTAAAAGTATCAATGTACTGTAGACATGATTTGTGTCTCATTGATTGCTTTAGCGTGAAATTATTATTCCATTCATTACTAATGTTGTGTCATGGCTGACAGCTTTATGCTCTGGGTATTTTGTGTGTAACGGTGTACACATTAGGCATTACTTTGAACTATTTAATTTTTAGATAATATGTATTTAACCCCTTTTACTGTGATTATGTTATGATTAAGAAGAAAATATAAAAGTCATGTTTTGAAAGCTTTTTTGGTCAAACAGGGAAAGAATAAGGAGGCAAAACCAAAAGACTAGCTGGATGATGGGATGTTTGAATTTCAATTAAGGAAATTAAAGAATTTATTATTAAGAAATGTACTTACTGTCTTTAGAAAATATTGTCAATCTCCTGCATATCGTTTGTAAAGGCAGAAGGCCATTCTGTCAATCGTACACAGGGTTTAATGAAAGCACTGACTTTCTACTTTGTAACATTCTATTCATTTTTGAAAAGTAATGTATGTCAATTTTTTTCCAGACTAAGAAAATGAAATCAATCAGCGTGTAAAAAGGTTTAAATGTTGTTCTTATTTTCCAATATGGAAATGCTGGTTTGTTTCTGGTGATACGAAGAGGTGATTTGTTGTTTTAAATGTTTTTTGTTCTTCTGTAGATTGCTTGAAAGATGTTTGGAATTGTGAACGAAGAAATGCACTTCTGGTTTAAGCTTGTGTCATTGTGCTTGAATTTGCACTGTTCTATATGTTTATATTTATAGAAAAGAAAAATGTCTGGAGAGGGTTTCTTAAGTCCTGTCCACAAAGGGGAACTTGACAGGGTTGTGGGGATTGTAAAAACAAACAAAAAAGTATGTTTTAACACTGATCAGTAATTTGGAAATTCACAAAACATAATCAGTTAAACCACAAACCCACTGAATATAGCCTGTGTTGCCTTACCAAAAGGTAGAGTATATGGTACAGTCCTACTTAAGGGATCTAACCCCATTTACACCTTGAATTGAAATTGTGAACAGTATGCATATTTAAAGTGATTTCTTTGTGTCTAATTGCACCTGGTGATGTGAATGTAAGCAGATTTGCCTGACAATCTCTGGAGGAGGTCAAGCTTTGATTGGCTGTGTTCCAGACTATAAAAACCACAGTGTTTCATTGGTTCATTTGGACTGTCCTATCTACAAATAATGTTCCGTATGATGCCAAGTTATTTGTTGATCCGTCACTTGTCAGTTCGCTGAAATTGTTTTGATGCCCAGAAAACAGGTTTAGTGTTCCCTTTTTAACTCATATTCCTACGATAATCTCAACATATTTGGGTTCCACCAATTTTAAATAGAACAAAAAATTACAAAGAGCAGCGAATACTATGACTATTAATGTCACGAAAGTATTCCTGAGCTCGCTGTGCATCCCCTGATATTTTAATATACTGTAGATGCTTTTGTAATAGTAGGTCTTGGCCTAGGATTGCAGGTTATGACGACAAATGCACTTGGCTGCTTCCTCCATACTATCTTCAAAGCTTGAAAGTTCCGGTGTTGGTCACGTCTAAGACGTTCATGATAAGACCACAATACATTCCAATATATACTCCGTTAACTGTTTCATCACAACAGTTGGTTAAAACCAGAGAGCAATATCTGTATCAGTTACATAGCTCTCAGGCTAAGTCCTGTTCAGAATATAGCATCTGCCTGTTTTTTCTAGAATAGGTTGTTATTGCAATATTTTGTTGATGTTTTCAGGCATAAGTTATTGGCATGTTAATTTTGAATAACAATTTATTCAATTATCTGAATCACAATAATTGCGATATGAAGAAATGGAAACTAATGACTTGCTAATTATTTAATATATACTGGGTTTTTTTTCATTATGTACAGTAGGACGCAGAGGCTAAAGAGACTGACAGCAAGGGCACAGACAGCCCTGTCACCAGCCTAGACCACACCAAACCTCGTCTCCACATACTCATTCTTCTCCCTATTCTATGATATAAAACAGGCTGTATAATAAGTTACATACAAATCCATAATGTTGCAAAATGTATATCATTCCATTGTTTAATCGTTGTATTTTTTATATTATTGTATTTTTGTTTTCCTATTACTAATTCAAATTTGCACCTCTAGGAATGGCTTGTAAGCTTTTTACCTGAGCACCACCTATTATGTCTGGCATACAATTTGATTAGGTTCTCAGGGTGAATAATACAATGTAACGACTTTAGAGGGAACAGCAATAAAATGTTCCATTATACAGTTTCTTGCAAGTAGGGATTTTTTTTCTTAGTAAAAACGATAGTCCTGTTAAGGTTTAATTCTGTAAAAAATACATCCTATGAAAACCATTAATCATAAAAAGGCTTTACTGATGGAAATATGAAAAAATAATGGACCGTAGGGCACAGACAACTAATACTGCCCCTACAATTTACTACTTGTGTTCTAAACTGCAATCCATAAATAACAGGGCCCAGTTGATAGCAGTGCACACAGGGCTGAGTGCACACATTTTAATATGTTGTACTATGACAGGTTTCCAGAGAAAGAATTAACAATGGGGAGTAGAACAGGACTGTTCTTTCTAAATATATAAAAATGAAAATAGTATTTTTAGGTAAATGTATGTTAGAAAGTATAGATCTTGGTGGATGTCAGAAATAATGAGTCGCATATAATTACCTAGTCATATACTTTAAACATGAATCATATACATTAAAGGCAGGAGGCTTAAAAGGGTCTGAAGGATTTTAAAAGGGTCTGAATAGGAAAAGATAATAATTTTCTTTATTGCACTAAGACATACATGTGATGTACAAATATGTGTCTGTAATAAAAGCCACACAGGAATGCTGTCTCTTTTTATACAACTGCTTGATTAATAATTAAAATATTCAAGGTGATCACATTTTTGGTACAGTTAGGTCTGGAAATAATTGGACACTGACATAAGTTTTGTTATTTTGGCTGTTTACCCAAATATATTTCAAGGTAAATAAAGTTAAGAATTTGGTCTTAAAGTGCAGTCGGACAGCTTTAATTTGAGGATTTTACATCCAAATTGGAGGAAGGGTTTAGAGACCAAATGTAATTAGACAATTTAATCAACAGCTGTTTGCTGGACCGGTGTGGGCTATTCCTTCATTATATCCTCATCAATTAAGCAGGTTAAGGTCTAGAGTTGATTCCAGGTGTGGCATTTGCATTTGGAAGCTGTTGATGTGAACCCACAAAATGCAGTCAAAAGAGATATCAATGCAAGTGAAAGAGGCCATATTTAGGCTGCAAAAAAATAAAATAATAATAATAATAATACAATAAAATACAATCCCAACAGTGAAATATGGTGGTGGCAGCATCATCTTATGGGGCTGTTTTCAGCTGCAGGGACAGGACGACTGGTTGCAATTGAAAGAAAGATGAATGCGGCCAAGTACAGAGAAATCCTGGAAGAAAACCTCATCCAGAGTGTTTAGGACCTCCGACTGGGCCAAAGGTTCACCTTCCAACAAAACAATGACCCTAAGCACACAGCTAAAATAACGAAGGAGTGGCTTCGGAACAACTCTGTGACCATTCTTGACTGGCCCAGCCAGAGCCCTGATTTAAACCCAATTGAACATTGAGACCTGAAAATGGCTGTCCACCAACGTTCACCATCCAACCTGATGGAACTGGAGAGGACCTGCAAGGAAAAATGGCAGAGGATCCCCAAATCCAGGTGTGAAAGACTTGTTGCATCATTCCCAAGAAGACTCATGGCTGTACTAGCTCAAAAGGATGCTTCTACTCAATACGGAGCCAAGGGTCTGAATACTTATGACCATGTGAATTTTCAGTTTATCTTTTTTAATAAATTAGCAAATATTTCTACATTTCAGTTTTTTTTGTCAAGATGTGGTGCTGACTGTACATTAATGAGAAATAAAATGAACTTTTTTGATTCTATCAAATGGCTGCAATATACTTTCTGTACCCACTGTATATATATGTATGTGTATGTATTCATATATATATATATACAAACATACATATATTGTCGGGTCAGATGAAGCCTAATACAGCATTTATATTTCCTCCCCCCATTTTCCTTCCTTCCCCGTTCCCACTAACCCTGCCTTGTCGGCAGCTCCGCAACTCCTTGGACAGATCCTGGATGGCGAGGGGCGCACATGGGTTCATCCAACCAGGGGCATAGAAGCATGTCCCCCCCCAATGTTACAGGCAGGCAATGTAGTCCCCTCCAATTATGAGAACAATTTCAATGAGATGGTGGTCATTGAATATTTGAGACAAAACTCTCACTCAGGATACCAAGTTCTTTCGTTGATTTTATTTAGCAAGCTTGCAGAGGCATAACAGTTTAAATCATTCACATAGGAATGGCATAAAATGTGAGCCTAAATGGCATACATCGTTGAACCCAAAATTATAGGAAAGGAACAAGTGTGATGCCCCAAATGGCATACACAATTGAAAGTCCCTTCAAGAAAGGAACCAATGTGCGCGCTTAATTTATCTAAGGGACTTTCTCTATAGTTTAGGCATATGATGTGCACGTTCTGGAGACTCCCCCAAAATGTATGTGCCTTGTATCTGGGTACGTGTCTGCGTGTCTGTCCCTCTGATGTCTCTTTCTACCATAACATGTCCCTTTTACCTTTATTTTCCCTGTAAGCCTGAACCGTCTGTTCAACTCTGATTGAAAGCACATTTGTGCAAGTTAAATTAATCCAACAATTTTAACCTATAATTTTGTTCATTTCAATAACCAAGACCTGTATATTCTTCTACAGTATCTCAAATTCCAATTTGAGCTGCTTTGTTCTGGAGTTTAGGGGAGAGCCGGAGAACCCATAGTCAGGTTCGAACCTCTGACTATCACGACTATGACTATCATGACAATGCTTCACTTTACAAATGGACAATGACCCAAAACACTGCAAAAGGCAACCCAGAAGTTTTTAAGGAAAAGAAGTGGAATATTCTGCAATGGCCAAGTTATTTACCTAATCTCAACCAGATCAAGCATCCATTTCACTTGCTTCACAAAGGAGGAAACCCAACATTTGTTGATGTGTGTTCCAGACTTCAAGCAGTCATTCTACTGTAGCTAACTAGGAATCAACTGATTTCATAATTAGTCAATAGCTTGAGTAATATGGAGGACCAAGTCTGACAAAATAAGAAATAAATATATAAATAAATAAATGCTCAAAAAATAAATAAGCATAAATAAATAAGCATACAATTAATTGCTCAATAAATACAGTAAATAAATCTAGGCAGTAATTAAATTATACAATGAGACATTAATGTATATATCTCTTTTAATTAGCTTCTTTATTTATTCACCTTTGTAATAATTACCATATTTATTTATTGTCCGTTATAATTTTCAACTTTATTTATTCATGACTTATTTTAAATGTATGTATTTATGTGTATATTATAATATTTTGGTCTGTTTTATTCTTCCTTTGTATTTTTTTACCCTATTTATTTCTTCAATGCTATTTATTTCTACCTGTCATATTTACATTTCTGAATGCATTTCTGCCTCATTATGCAAATGAGAGTCAGAGTCAGGACTGACACCACCTCGTTTCGAGTCTGAATTCTAGCCCGCTCAAAGCATAAAAACTTTAATGCACAACATTGCGTTTGGTTCGTAGTAGCCTCTACAGTGACAAACATTAGTTTGTTCGTATCGATTCATTTTTATTACTATGAAAGCATCTAGGAAGAGATGTCGTTATAACTTTATTCTGATCGCTCCTGATGAGGCTGGTTTTTCATAGTTTGGAGGAAGCGGCCGATCTTCTCAACACGGTCGCAACGTTAATCAAACACATAGCGTTCTAATTTCTCCAGTCTATTGGCAGCTTCCATTAAGAGGTCGGAAACTGAACGTCTGTCTGCCGAGTTCGCAATTGCTAAACAATGCTTTATGGTGGGGAAAAGGCATGTAGATTCGACCGATGCAGTATAATGCTAACCAACCAATGGTCAGACGTTTTCCCCGGGCCCTGTCCACTAGGCACTTCAAAGACGAATTTCGCATAGCGAAATTTCGCCTCCCATTCATTTTCAATTGGGTCACGTGACAGTGCGCGCAAGGCAGTGTGGGATACCTGGCGATGCGAAGCTACCTAGAAGCGCAGAAAGATAGGATGAATCCTATTTTATGCAAATTTGAGACTAATTTCGGTAGTCAGTGTTGGGCGACAGCCAATCAGAAACATTGTTTCTCTTCCTCCTGTCTGCATCATCCATTTGAAAAGTTACCATACAATCGTTATCTACGACCAACACTGACGGAAAATGTATAATTAATGTGTCTGGATTTCCAAACGTACAACGTGTTTAATCCCTGTAAAAATGCAGTGACACACATGTAAAGAAAGTGTAATGTGAAAAATTGTCGGAGGCTGTTGGTAACTCAGTGGGTTAGACAGCTGCTAGACATCAAACGTTAGCTTTGTAATTACGTTGCTAGCTTGTGAACTTGGCTGTAAAACCGTCGTCTGCCGTGAAGCAGCAATGTCAATACGACAAGAATCTTCCGTTATTATTCATGTTTGCAATGGAGATCTTTGTGTAAATCGTTTTATATGCAAATATTCCCTTTGTATATGTAGACTATATCGGGAAGTCATATTGTTTTAGGACAATATTACTACTCAGTAGGACGATATATATATGAGAGCTAGTCAGCTCCCTGCATTTTACACCGTTTTTGGAACAGTTTAACCATACACGCCCACAAGCAGCCAGCGAAGAGCGATCCAGGCGTTTGCACACGAATTTTAAAATTGCAAGTGGACAGGGCCCAAGACACAGCCCCTTCTCATTTGCATAACGAGGCAGAAATGCATACAGAAATGTAAATATGACAGGTAGAAATAAATTGTGTTTAAGAAATAAATAGGGTAAAAAAATACAAAGGAAGAATAAAACAGACAAAAATATTATAATATACACATAAATACATACATTTAAAAAATAATTCATAAATAAATAAAGTTGAAAATTATAACGGACAATAAATAAATATGGTAATTATTACAAAGGTGAATAAATAAAGAAGCTAATTAAAAGAGATATATACAGTCTCTCCCGTTATACTGGCAACCCAGTAGTACTGTCTACACTAAAGATCTGGTTCCAGTTCCGTCGTCATTTTAAGTTCTCCCATATTTCCATCATGGGTCCTATAAATAACAACCACATGTTCATTCCATCAGTGGTTGACAATGTCTTTTCTCTATGGAAAGCAAAGGGTATTAAAACCTTCCACGACCTTTTTG
>JACXGM010027374.1:0-14509 GCA_016801145.1 Umbra pygmaea | reverse complement strand
TATTTAACTTAATTCTAACTTAACATGACAACAAAACATCTATTAACGTTACAGCACAGATACCATACATATTCAATACTTACATTTTATGAATCTTTTTTTTAATTCCAGTAGTTTGTTTTGGTTGAGTGAAATTTATCTGTCTGTCTATCAGCTGTCATAACAGGACTCAACACTTGGCCGCTGCAAGCCCCATTGCAAGTTATCAAAAAAATAAAAGACCAATAGTTTACAACTACAAAAATGTTTTGTTTGCAAATTTTAAGTTTTGCTTTTGAGATTAATATTTTTTTAATTGAGTTAGTAATTTTTGTTTGATATTCTAAAGTTTTGTTTGATATTATTGGCACAAATCTGATTCCATATGCATTTAGTCTGTACAGTGTACAGTAGTAGTTTACTGCTCTGTTCACTTCCGTTTTTCTTTGAGCACTGATTCGCTAGCAAAATCCTAAAAACGACGAAGAAGAAGCAAGCTGTACAGCCAATCAGAGTGGCCCACGTCACCACCCCCACAGGCCAACGGCCACGGAAGCCAGACGCCGATTCAACATGTTGAATCGGCATCGGGCACCTGAAAAAAAGACCAACGGAGAACACCGAACAGGGTAGAGCAACGGTTGGTTACCGTTGGCCCATATAGTCCAGACGCCCGATTATCTGGTTGGTGTGTCCGGGGCTTAAGAGCCTCTCAGCCAACCGTGTTAAGCAAAGAGTGGGGGCTTACTGTTCGAGACCAGAAGGGTTTAAAACCCCTTGAGTTTAATGGGTTAGCACAGAAATTGTCATCGTCCCCGGGAGGTGCCGACAGTCTGTCTGATTTCCAGAATCTCCGTTGAATTTTTGAGTACAACGGCAGTTTTTGTACTTAGTGTTTTAGCGTCGGAAGAACTTAGTCTTTGGGTAAGTGAATGGTACTTGGCGCATCTCTGGGTAACAGGTGAATTCAATCTATGCCAATTGTTTAAAAGGAACTTGATACAGCAATGCTATAGTACTGAATTTGGTTTACTTTTCAGAAAAATGTTGACTTGGTCGAAGGCTCTTGTAATTTGTAGGAAAGGAAAAGCCTAAATGCGGTGCTTGGTGAGGTTGAGTCAAGGGCAGGTAATAATTTAACGTTACGGGGGTTCTGAAGCGGGTCTCTTTTTTGCTGAAAAATCTCATGTTGACTTGGTCGAAGGCTCTTGAGATTCGTAAGTAAAACTTGGTCAGACTAAGTTCCTAGTAAAGTTGAATTAATGATAGGGAATATTTCAATAGTAACAAAAGTATTGAAGCGGTCAAACCTTTGCTGAAAAATCTCTTGTTGACTTGGTCGAAGGCTCTTGAGATTCGTAAGCAAGGTGGAAACTTGTCTGAAGTACTGAGTTTCGATTGAACTAACAACTGTGAGGTTTCGCATTTAAAATAATTACACCTGTTGCTATGGTAGTGCTGAGATCCATTCACGGTAACGCTTATTTGAAAGTATAGTGTTTCGATATAGTATAGTATTTTTTATTTTTATCCACAAAGACACAACTTGAGGTATGAAAGGATTGGTCCTTTCTTCCGACGGCTGATTCTGCATAAGAGCGGGTCAGAGACTAACATCTGGAAATCATAGACGACAAGGTAACATCTCAGCACTTCCCTGGGTAATATTCTGTCATTTTTTTATTTTGTTTAACTTTATCTGTTCATAATAAAGTATACTGGGTTTTGTTGTGAATTCTGCAATTACATAATGGTTAAGGTCATTTCCTAGATGTGATTGGGTTTATAATAAAGAGTTTTACCTATGTGGTATAAGTTCCGTTTTGGTTTTATGAAGTGGTGAACACTTACATTTTAACATCGTGCCTATTGTAGGACACGTGATCATTTACTGGGTATTATTTGATTTGTTTAATACATTGAATCATTAAAAATGTATTGGTGACGACTGATTGATTTTATATGTTTTGAATAAAAGTATTATTCTTTTTAAAGTGTATTCTGGTCTGAATCACGTTACTATAAAGGTATTGGAATCACTCTTCAAAAAACTTTAGTGTCTTGGGTTAAATATTTACTAGTCTTTGACTGGTTGATGTCAAATGTGTAAGTCCCGTCTAAAAACACAATTTATTATAATTGTGAAGTAGATATGTCCACAGTTTGAGAAATCTAACCACGACTATCAATTCTGTCGGGCATTGTATTTTTGCGCAGAAGAATTCTGTACCATACTCGGTTAACTGTCAATCTAATGGTACACATGGGTGTATAGGAACATTGTTTGGCAAGAAGACTCTTACCTCGACTATACCTGGGTTAGCAAACGACTAAATAATCAATTTAATTCGACATAACTTCTCAACTCCTATTCTAAATAACAACTGGTATAGGGTGTTGAAGGTAATACTGTAATTGGTGTGTTTTTAGTTGGGGCATAGTAGGAAACAGGCACTCTAAGTTAAGCCAAGGAGGACATCTAGTTGCTAAATCCGGAATAGGGCCTTAGGGACAGTCAATGGTAGACTGTAATAGGCGGATAAATCTAACCAGTTAGTTAAATACTTGGTGATATTTAATTTATTAGTATTTAGATTTGGCCTGGCCGCGATAATTGTCTGTTTTAGGTAAGTTTTGTTAGGCCACAATGCTTTAAAATATAGAAAAGTAGCATTGGATATTGCCCACTCTGGGGTTGGATATAGAATTACGTAAAGAAAATCTAAATTGGGAATGTAATGAGTGATGCGAAATTGTTATTATTTTTCAATGTTAAACCATAATGACTTGCGTCGAACAGTTCACGGAAATACAATCAAATTGCAATGCTTTAAGATGGTGAAAAAGAACAATGGTTCCGCCACCTACTGGGCAAAAAAGAGCACAACAGGTAGGTCTAAGTTGAGTTTGGTCAAGTTAGGATTTTGAATCAAGATAAGAAATAGATGATGTTAACACTTAGGATTTCCATTAAGAATACCATTTAAAGCATTTTGATGAACAGGCTGACTTATAGTTACAAAAAAGAATAGCAGGCAATGAGAAAATTCTGGGTTATTAAATTTGATAGGGAGGGGAAAATGCACTGGATGGGAAAATGCTATGCTGCTTTGCCTTGCAGGGATTGGCGGAGAATTATGAAAACAGGATGGGTAACTTAAAAAATACAATTTAATAAAAATGAAACAGAAGTGGAAAGAATTGAACAAAATGGGGAATTATTTTATGAGGTACAATTTAACTGGTTCTGGTCTTCCCATGAAATTGGCTAAAAGGTGTTCTAGCGTTTGAGTTGACTGGCCTGATCAACCAGGGCCCGTATTTATCAAGCTTCTGAAAGTGCAGTTTTAGTCTTAACTGCTGAGAATTCACAAAATGTACTCCTACTCTCAAACTTAAGTATAAAAACAAGTTATAAAATTTCTCAAAGCTAAGAATCACTCTTACTCTCCCAGCTATTTAAGACCGCTCAAGAGTTCTCTCAAGTGGTTAGGAGTTGCCAGTAGGGGCTTGTGATGGCTGAGACTGTGAGGTCTGAGGGCTCTACGGCCGCAATACTGCCAGTTCCGGGATCGCCTGAACGCAGCACTATTGTTCGTTCCAAATCACCAGAATTCTAATCAGCTGTGCCTTCCCCATATGTATTTAAGAACCAAACACTGTCTCTACAGGTTGTGAGGTATTGTTAGTTTGTAGCTGCATTACTGAGCGTATTTTTGGATTGTCTGATTATTCTCTATTTCGACCTGCGCCTGCTGTGTTTTCTGATATAGTGTTTTCTGATATAGCCTATTCCTTCTGTACCTTTGCCTGTGACCTACTGGGATTTCGACCATTATACCTGCTCCTGTTTCTGATTACGTCTAGCCCCATGTACCGTTGCCTGTGCCATACCATTATACGACCCCTGCCTGTACCTCGGATATTCTCTTGTCTTGCCCTTGGGATTCGTTTAACTACGGAACTGTCTGTCCGGTAGCTTCATTACAGAATACCTCACCCATATAAATCACCGGAATGGATCCGGCGGACCTTCAAGCCCGTCTAGCCAGACAGGAAGAACAGTTGGAGGAATTCTGTCGCCTACTCCAACACGGTGCTACTGCGGAACCCAGCCCGGGGGTTCAGGCACCTCCTCGCTGTGCGCACCCTGTTTCTCTGCCTGATAAATATGATGGGGCCCCAGGGAAATGCAAAGGTTTTCTCATGCAATGCGACCTGTACCTACAATACCACGCGGATCAGTTCACTACAGAGAAGGATAAGGTGGAATTTACCGTGTCATTGCTGCGCGGATGAGCGCTAGATTGGGCCACTGCTCTTTGGGCAGCCGACCATCCCGCCTTGCGAAGCGAGGCACTGTTCCTGACCACCTTCCGAGACGTGTTAGACCACCCCCAGTCAGGACGCCAAGTCGGAGACCAGCTCTGTGAAATAAGACAAGGCACTAGGTCAGCGGCTAATTACGCTTTAGAGTTCCGGACTCTAGCTGCGGGGAGTGGATGGTCTAGCACGGCATTACTCACCGTATACCGTGGAGGATTGAACAGGAATCTCCAGACGTGCAAGATCTGAACTGCTACATCTCCATGTCCATCTCTGTCGACCGTCTCTTGTCGGAGCAACGTTTGGAATCCCCATCACCTGCTACACGGCAACATTTGGCAGCGTTTCTGCCTAGTACTCCGATGGACCCCGAACCCATGCAGCTAGGCCAGTCGTCCCTCACCCCCGCCGAACGTCAAAGACGGATGACCAACCTCCTCTGCCTGTATTGTGGGGATAGTGGTCACTTTCTCAAATGGTGTCCTGTCTGTCCGGCTCGACGGGGCCGGTCTCCACTGAGCACCCAGGTAGGCGTGTCTCCGCTGTTAAACATCACACAAACGCAGCTTAGTTTGCCCGCTATCCTGTCTTCGCAGGGAAGAGCTGTACATGTAAGCGGACTAATAGATTCTGGGGCAGCAGGCAATTTTATTGATAAAGGACTGGCTGCAGAACTAGGAGGGGAATTAATGCCATTGAACCCACCGTTACACATCCAGGCTTTAGACGGTCAACCTTTGGGAGATGGCTTTGTGTTTCATCAGACCGCTGACATTAAGCTGCAGCTGAGTGCATTACACAGTGAAACAATACAACTACTAGTCGTTCATTCCCCTAGGGTTCCTCTAGTACTAGGTCACCCATGGCTGTGTGTGCATGACCCTGTCATCTCCTGGCGGAGAGGGGAAATCGTAAACTGAGGTTCTAACTGTCACTCTCTCTGTCTCGCCCTACCTTGCAGAGCCAACTCCGTCCAGGGGGTCCCGAATTCTACATCTGCCCAGATACCCTCCATCTACAACCAGTTCCGGAATGTGTTTAGCCAAGAGAAGGCCTGTCACCTGCCTCCACACCGACCTTGGGACTGCGCCATTGATCTGATACCCGACGCCACCCTACCCCGAGGGCGTGTGTAACCATTATCCATTCTGGAATCGGAGGCCATGACCAAGTATACAGAAGAAGCCCTCCAACAAGGTTTCATCCGTCCCTCAACGTATCCTGCCGCTTCTCCTTTCTTTTTCGTCAAGAAGGACAGGGTTTTAAACCACTGCATCGATTATAGAGGGTTGAATGAGGTCACAATAAAAAACAGGTGTCCTCTCCCGCTAATCCCAGCTGCTGTTGAACAAGTCAGCGGGGCCCAAATACATACCAAGTTGGATCTCTGCAGCGCCTATAACCTGGTGCGTGTACGTCCAGGGGATGAGTGGAAAACCGCGTTCATTACCACCCGGGGGCACTACGAATATTTGGTTATGCCATACATACTGACCAATGCCCCAGCAGTTTTCCAAACGTTCATGACTGAGATCTTCTGGGACATGATCGACAGATTCGTCATGGGTTACATAGACGACATTCTCATTTATTCCTCCTCTACATCATAACACACAGCTCACGTCTGTCAGGTCTTACAACGTTTGGAGGAGCATCATTTATACGTCAAAGCCGAAAAGAGTGAATTCCATGTGTCCTCCGTGTCTTTTCTGGGTTTTCGGCTGACCCCTGCCGGGATTTCCATGAATGAGGATAAGGTCAGCACCGTCCTCAACTGGCCTCTGCCGTGCACTGTAAAAGCACTCCAAAGATTCCTCGGATTTGCCAACTTTTATCGGCGGTTCATCAGAAACTTCAGCGACAAGCCTGCTCCACTCACATCGCTCACCTGCCAAACCTCCAAACGATTGACATGGTCCGACACTGCCCGTTCTATATTTGACCTCCTGAAGCGTGCTTTCGCTTTGGCTCCTATACTTCGTCAGCCTGACCCGACGCTGCCTTTTACGGTTGAAGTGGACGCCTCTGAAGTGGGGGTGGGAGCAGTCCTATCGCAGCGTATGGGGTCCCCTCCTACTTCCCATCCATGTGGGTTTTTCTCCGCTAAGCTCAGTGCGGCGAAGCGCAATTATGATGTGGGCAACCGGGAATTGCTGGCTTTCAAGTTGGCGCTAGAGGAGTGGCGTCATTGGCTGGAGGGGGCACAACATCCATTCCTGGTGCTAACTGACCACTGCAACCTGGAATACGAGACAAGCCAAACGATTGAATTCACGCCAGGCTCGGTGGTCCCTCTTCACCCGTTTCGATTTCACTGTGTCATATGTGCCGGGGACTAAGAACTTGAAGGCTGATGCACTCTCCCGGCAGTTCGATCCTCCTCTTCGTACCACGGACCCTGAGACCATCCTCCCGCACGCCTGCATAGCCGGACCTATACGATGGGACTTACAGGACGCGATTACGCCCTCTCATGTCCAGTCTGTGCCCAATCCAAGACCCCTCGCCTTCTTCCGGAGGGTAAGCTCATGCCGTTGCCCATGCCCTCTCGGCCATGGTCCCACATCGCCATGGACTTCATAACGGATTTACCGTTATCTGAAGGGTATATAAACATCTTGGTGGTCGTTGACCACCAAGGTTAATTCCTTTACCTTGTCTGCCTACAGCTATTGAACTAGCTGAATATGTGTTCCTGTAGGTCTTTCGCCAGTTCGGGGTCCCGGAGGACATCATATCGGATCGAGGCCCGAAGTTCATCTCGCAGGTATCGAAGGCCTTCTGCAAGCGGCTGGGGGTATCGGTCAGTCTATCCTCCAGGTACCACCCACAATCCAATCGTTAGTCAGAACGGTTGAACCAGGAAATAGGTAAATACCTGCTTCAACATTGCACTCTCCAACAAGACACCTGAGCACAATTCTTGCCGTGGGTTGAATATGCCCAAAATTCCCTAATCCACACCTCTCATCGACTGACACCCAATGTGTTTTGGGTTTTCAACCTCCTCTTTTTCCTTGGGATACAGAACCGGCCGACGTGCAGGCAGTTGAGGATTGGTTCCAACGGAGTTCGAGGGTATGGGACACTGCTCACCGCCATTTGGAGCGTGCATCTCTGGTTCAGCGGCAGTGTGCTGATCGTCGCCGAAGGCCCACCCCCCTGTACCACCCAGGGCAACGAGTCTGGCTGTCAACGCGGGACATCCGCCTCCGTCTCCCGTGTCGGAAACTGTGCCCCAGGTACATCGGCCTGTTCAAAATCACGCACTGTATCAACCCTGTGACATATCGCCTACTGCTGCCTCGCCGTTACCGTATTGCCTCGTCATTTCATGTCTCCTTGTTGAAGCCTTTACGTTTCAGCCCTCTCTATCCTCCGATTGGGGTCCTTACCGCTCCGCCTGCGTTGGACGTTGGTGGGGAGCCGGCGTTGGTGGGGAGCCGGCCTACGCTGTGAACGCTCTTTTGGATTCCAGGCGACACGGAGGGGTTTTGGAATACCTGGTGGACTGGGTGGGCTACGGTCCGGAGGAACAGTCGTGGGTGCCTGCGCGGGACGTCTTGGACCCAGCGATGGTTGCGGACTTTCACCGCCTTCACCCTGATCGCCCTGCTCCACGCCTCAGGGGTCGGCCCGCGGGTCGCCGTCCTCGGTCTTCGGGAGCCGCCCGTGGAGAGGGGGGTGCTGTGAGGTCTAAGGGCTCTACGGCCGCAATACTGCCAGTTCCGGAATCGCCTGAACGCAGCACTATTGTTTGTTCCAAATCATCGGAATTCTAATAACCTGTGCCTTCCCCATACGTATTTAAGAACCAAACACTGTCTCTACTGATTGTGAGGTATTGTTAGTTTGTAGCTGCATTTCTGAGCGTGTTTTTGGATTGTCTGATTATTGTCTATTTCGACCTGCGCCTGCCTAAGTGTTTTCTGCGCAGTTAATTAAAAACATTATTGTTTGGACAGAGCAGGCATCATCTTTATTAGCGAGGGACGTCATTTCACCAGTGACATTTATGCAGCAATTCATTTTCAGATGAATTGAAGGTGGTGATTATACGTCGTTTGCAGCAACGCAATGCTGATGATTTCATCACAACCATCAATAAGCTGAATTGTCATGGAAACAATTTTGGCACTTACAGCTCAAAACATTGTCATGCGTTTCACTGACTTCCCAACAACACCCCGCATAATCCAACAGGAGCAAAAACAATTCATGCAAATAGCCGGCTCCCCAAGAGTAGTAGGCGCAATGGATGGCACTTGTATGAAGATCATTCCTCCCAGCGTCAAAGAGAATGTTTATATGATCATGAAGTGTTACAACAGCATAAACACACAAGTTAAGTTTGATGCAGACGACAACATTTTGGATGTGGTACCCAAATGGCCTGGGTCTACCCATAAGGTGCGGATATTGAAAGAAAGTGGCTCAAAGCAACTGTTTGAAAGTCACTTTCTGCCGCCGGAGTGTCATAATAGGAGATAAAGAATACCCGTTACGCTTGTGGCTGCTCATTCCTTTCCATATGCCACTGCAGCCCAAATGAACTACGTAGCCTTTCTGTAAGCTATTTATACACAATTGTTTCACAGTTTATTAATAGAACACTGTATCCTAATATAGGCAATATATATAATAGGGTATATCCCTTCACAGACCACATCGTATCAAGTGTGGTGGAGAGGGATTGGACAGTGGAAGCGCAGATTCCACTTTCTCCACTCAGAAATTCGACAAATTCAACAAGCAGTGTTTCTTATTCTCTCCAGTTTGGTTTTCTTTTGGAATTCATGGTGGCTATGATTAAATAATTAATTCTAGGCTATATATAGGCAGGTCAGTTAACAGCACACTCGTTTTAAATATTTAATAGAGAAATAGTGGAAAACGTGTTGGAAACCTTTTTTGATTTTTAATTTACAATGTGTATATCATAATGGATTCTCTCAAATTCTTTATTGTCAAATGTTTGTTGAATGTCAACTCATCTTATGAATGTCACTGTTGAATGTGAGTTTACACATATCTAAGAACATTCTTAAACAAGTACATCTATTCAGTGATTGGATCTTGCCTATGTCGTAATCGAAAATCCCGTTTGCGGCACAGCAAAGTTTCATGAATCAGCTCTAAGACTAACACTTAAGATTTAGTCCTACACTTCACTAAAAGTAGGACTGAGATGTTTGATAACTAACTTTTACAGTTTTTTCCAATTGCTAACACACAAAATTTAGCTCATCGTGTTAAAACTCAACACACAAGAATTCTTTACACAATACTTGTAGATTAACATCTAACTGCCATGTCGAAACTGCCATTCTGCAATCAAAACTTAACACTGACTTCAAAAGGCCCTCTTCAGATTGATTGGGAACACACATGCACATGCACATAAACAGTAAAAGCAAACACAACACACTGGTCAACTTTACTCAAGACACTTCTGTCATTCGTAGTTTTTAAACCGTTTTTATTCCCGCAACCAAGCCTCAGTGATACATTGTACAGGTAGCACAACAACTCCCATTACAAGTCAGGGATCCCTCTGTTGATTAGGGTCATGCCACATCACCTTGTCCAAATCAAAGGCGATGTTCTCTCTCGCCAGGCAATGGGGAAAATATTGACGGGCGTGGCGTATCCACCCGTGGATCGACCCCACCTCGATGTCTCTGCATGCCTCCTCCATTGCTCGCAGGAGCGCCACGCGTGCATGTAGTAGACAGTCATAGACCTTCCACCGCCATGCCGAAAATAATTCATCTATCAGGTTGAGGATCGGGGAATAAGGGGGCAGGTACAGCACCATGAAATGGTTGTGGTTGGCGAACCAGTCCCGGAACAGATCAGCCCAGTGGAAACTGACATTATCCCAGATGACAACGAACATGGGCTGCCCTGGTCGGTCCTATGTGACCACGGCATGTAGTGCATGCAGAAATGTCAGTATGCGTGCAGTGTTGTAGGGATGTCGTCCAATTATCCTTGAAAAATAAATGGTAATTAAAGGTTGAATTTGGAAATGGGATAAAAATCAAATGCTTACATCAAAGCACTGAAAAATATTCTGTTAGTTATTAAATGTAAAATGTCATATTGGAGCTCCTTGTTGTCTGTTATGTGTATGTCAAATTGTGTTGTGTTGTCTGGCAGAGAGGAGTCCTTAGTCGACTGACTGGGATAGCTACACTGTTAGACTTTGCTGCAATTTCGACAGTTACTTACCACAAAATGCCCAGTAATATACCATGATTTTCTTTTCCGGTTCATTACTGTAATATGCATTGCATTATGGGTATTAACATTTAATTTACAGTGATTTACTGTATGTTTTGAATTTGTGGTAGACTGCTGTAAAACATCAGCAGTAGTGCTACTGTAGTTGAATAAGACAGCACTGTTAGACTTTGCTGTAATTTCTACAGTTACTTACCACATAATGCCCAGTAAAATACCATCATTTTATTTTCTGGTTCATTGCTGTAATATGCATTGCATTATGGGTAATAACATTTAATTTACAGTGATTTACTGTATGTTCTGAATTTGCGGTAGACTGCTATAAAACAACAGCAGTAGTGCTACTGTAGTTGCATAAGACATACTTAAATAAAATTGTTAATTAATGTTATAGAAGCATAGAAATAAAAAGGAAAAATAAAATATCTCTAGAAAATGTAATAGGTCTACATTTTATTTGTTATGCTTTTAGCAGTGAATGTAATTAAAAAGAGAGGACATGTTTTTTTTTTTATTGTAGAGAGAAACAAGAAAATGATTACAGAAAAATGCTTGACCTCAAGATTTGAACTCTGACCTCACAACTTCAATAGAACGGAGATACTGGATACTTCAAAGGCGTTGAAAGGTGGGAAAAGGTTGAAAAAAATCTAACACATGAAGTGTGTATTTTCTTTGCATCCCCTTTCAAATGTAACATTCAGAATTAAGAAACACGGGACGTGATGGTAAACTGTCCATTGTGCCAACGAAGGGTATGCACATGAGGTTTGCCTTGATGTTGAGAGTGGCATGAACGCTGTATCTCAGATGTGGGAAAGATGACAATTTCAGGACACATCATCAGTAGTGTACCTTTGAATTAGGGGGTGTTTCGGCCTTTCCACACTAGACACCATCAAAGGTGGCCAGCTACAGGGTGATCAAACCTGAGCTTGTGTCCCATGCCCAATTATGAGATTTGCCTGGTTGTTTAAATGGCACAGCCCATGAAACTATGCAAGGCAGGGGGCGTCCTCTTCCCTGAGTCGAGCCTAGAGCTGACCGCATACCTTGTCCCCTTCCTCCTGGAGGGTTGTGACCTGGGTTCTCAAGTGGGGTATGGGTTGGGGGGGATTAGTGAGTTGGTCACGTTGATGCTATTTGAGCCCAGCAAGGGTCCTTTCGCTTGACCCATATCCACTGGCTGCTTCTTTCGGCCGCTTCAGAGACTGATCTAATTACTAGACAAAAGTTATATACTAAGAAAAGCGGATTGACGGTTATAGTTCCATTCATTCTTCACTTGCCCGTGACTGCCCTCATTTGGAACCAGAGTGGAACTGCAACATGTTCAGAAGCCGGACGTTTTCCGAGAGTGGGAGTTCTCTCATATTAGACATTCTCTGGGAAAGCCGATCTTTGCTAATTCTGTGACATTAAAATCTCTGCTCAAAAGTTGCTAGCCGCGAAGTTAGGTTACCGACATGTGTCATAGCTAGGTAAGAGTAAGCTGTTAACTAGTTTCGTTTGTCTTCCGCCAAAAGTGACATAGTCCCCATGGTGAAGATTAGCTTGCGGTTCGGGACATCTTTTTCACTTGTCAGACCACCATTATAACTTTGGCTTAATTAAAAGGTAACCCATATTCTTGAAGTTTAAGGTCAATAACAACTAGTTCTTAAGCTTGCTGTTGCCGCTAACATGACCTCTGCTTAATGTTATAATCTCAAATTGTAAAACTACTACTACTGTAACTGTTTTGTTATTTTTATATTGTCATATTCTATGTTTTTGCACAAGTTGTAAGTCTGTTAACAGTTTAGATGAGAGAAACTCATCACCATTTCTCTGCTTCTCATACAGTCCGGACCACCCCACCAGTTCATAAATACTTTGTCTGGATTGGAGGCTCCATCCTGCAGTAGTATGTTCCTGCACAACCGGAGACTGCAGATTTAGGACCCCAGTTCTTGGACCGCAGTTTCAGGACACTAGTTTTTTGTGTTGACGCTTGAAATGCACACATCCTGGCATCTCTGTCCACCTCCCAGCAGATGTGGATCAGCAAGCAGGAGTACCATGGGTCTGGCCCCTCCATCGTCATTCACAAATGCTGCTAAACAGACTGTTCCTCCTTCCACTCGCCTACCAAATGCCCAACAACTTCAGCTCTGTGGTAAACAACCACACCACATTTTTCATACAGACTCATCAGGATTTGTAAAAAAAAGCAAAGATAAAGGATGAACTGATGTTTTGGCTAGGTTATTCAGTGTTCTGCAGTTGCATCTGTGGATTTAAAAAAACTGTACATTTTGTTTCCTTTGAGTCAATTCAAATGCTAACTGCATTGTTCAGACATGTATTCGCCTCTGAATACTGCCCAGTGTTTGGCGCATACTTAAACAAGGTTGTAGTAACGCTTGTATGTAAAATGTCTGGTTTATTTTCACTTTCAGACAAAAATATCTTGGTCCTGGTATTTGTACCTTTATAATACAAAAATAAAAATGTTTTACTTTTGTACATGGACTACAGTCAATTATTTTGAAATCGTTAAATGTAGTAGCATTTATGTAAAATAATCAAAATAGGTTGTACTGCCATGCCAAATAGTGTAATATACTGTGAACCACAATTACAGTAAAACGAATACAGCAAGAAAAATACAGTATAATTTAGCAAATTGTAATTACAGTACAGTTACTGCAAGGTTATTATACTGTAAAACTATGTTACAGTAAGGGTATTATACTGTAAAATGGAACTGCGGTAAGGGCATCATACTTTAAAAAACATGTGCAGTTATGGTACTGTAATGGGGTAGTTACAGTAACTTACTGGCAACACGTTGCAAGTAAGTTACAGCATAATTACAATAAAAAGTCTAACAGTGTACACATTTTCAGTCCACAGAAGGAAAAACATGGACTTGGCTTTTTGCCATCACAAGCAGCTGCTACCTTAATTAGTAAATTGGACAATAATTGCAGACTGAAAAGGTTATTCAATTGATTTAATGTTGGCTAGTGCCTACATGGAGGGGTGAACATTGACAATTGTCAGGTAATACATTGGGGTTGGTAGGAATTTCAGATAGCTATTGGAAGATTATAATTATGGTTGCACGCTAGGGTCTGTAGGACAATCATGTCATTTTGGTAAAATTATTCATTAAACGGTAGCTATGGTTTTTAGTTTTTCTTTTTGTCAAAAATGGGGTCTAGATAAGTGGATGTTGACTGCATGGGTGTTTTTTGGGTGCAATAGAACTGTGATTTTAACTGACAGAATAATGGGATGGGATTTTAGTTATGCCTTTAGTGATTGCTGTGGGTAAAAATGATACTGGGACACTGAGAAGAAGGGAGGTTTTTGGCAGAAATAGGAAGTATTATTTATAGAGTTTAGGCTGTTGACATATGGGTTCCTCCCCTCCAGTGTCCGATTGTTTAGCACCAATATGTTAATTATAGAATATATGCTATTGAGAGACATGGGTTCCTCTGCTCCAGTGTCTGATTGGTTAGTAACAATGTGTTAATTATAGAGTTTAGGCTATTGAGAGACATGTGTTCCTCTGCTCCAGTGTCTGATTGGTTAGTAACAATGTGTTAATTATATAGTTTAGGCTATTGAGAGACATGTGTTCCTCTGCTCCAGTGTCTGATTGGTTAGTAACAATATGTTAATTATAGAGTTTAGGCTATTGAGAGACATGGGTTCCTCTGCTCCAGTGTCTGATTGGTTAGTAACAATATGTTAATTATAGAGTTTAGGCTATTGATAGACATGGGTTCCTCCCCTCCAGTGTCTGATTGGTTAATAACAATATGTTAATTATAGAGTTTAGGCTATTGAGAGACATGGGTTCCTCCCCTCCAGTGTCTGATTGGTTAATAACAATATGTTAATTATAGAGTTTAGGCTATTGAGAGACATGGGTTCCTCCCCTCCAGTGTCTGATTGGTTA
>JACXGM010027373.1:0-14509 GCA_016801145.1 Umbra pygmaea | reverse complement strand
GAAAAGCTTCATGGAGATGAAGATTTCATTTTTCAGCACGACCTGGCACCTGCTCACAGTGCCAAAACCACTGGTAAATGTTTTACTGACCATGGTATTACTGTGCTCAATTGGCCTGCCAACTCTCCTGACCTGAACCCCATAGAGAATCTGTGGGATATTGTGAAGAGGAAGTTGAGAGACGCAAGACCCAACACTCGAAGAGCTTAAGGTTGCTATCGAAGCATCCTGGGCCTCCATCACACCTCATCAGTGCCACAGGCTGATTGCCTCCATGCCACGCCGCATTGAAGCAGTCATTTCTGCAAAAGGATTCCCGACCAAGTATTTAGTGCATAACTGAACATAATTATTTGAAGGTTGACTTTTTCTTTTTTTTTGTATTACAAACACTTCTTTTTTTGGTCAGATGAAATATGCTAATTCTTTGAGATAGGAATTTTGGGTTTTCATGAGCTGTATGCCAAAATCATCAGTATTAATACAATAAATGACCTGAAATATTTCAGTTGGTGTGCAATGAATCTAAAATATATGAAAGTTTAATTTTTATTATTACATTATGGAAAATAATGAACTTTATCACAATATGCTAATTTCTTGAGAAGGACCTGTATATATATAGGATAGATTTGTATGTGATTGGTGAAATGTTTATTCAGTTGCCTATTTAAACAAGCGCTTTGGCAGTCCTGAAGTCAAAGCGATGGCAGATCTGGCTCTGTTAGAGGACCTTAATGCGTGCTCTCTACACCGGGACCTTTCAGCGGGAGATCAGGGACAGGTCTGGTATATCACAGCCAACAATAGTCGAAGTTTGCCAGCAATTTTGGCAGCTATGAAGTCCCTTTATGGTATATTGAATTTCCATATGATGATGCTCAGCAAACTATGATTAAAAGACAATTTTATGAGATTGCTGGGTTTCCAAATGTAATAGGGGTGATTGATTGTACTGTAGCCACCATCCATGAATGATTATGCATTTATCATTTGCAAAAACTTTGATTCAATCAACGTTCAGATCATATGTGATGCCAGGATGTTTCTGAATATTGTAGCCCGACGGCTGGGTGTGAACCGCGACTCAACAAGGCTACAGGATGGCGCACTGCATGGCTGGAGTCATCTCCTCGGTGAGTTACTCCCTCATACAATTATTATAATAGTTCTACATAGTTTTTTTGGTGAAACGGTTGGATGTGATTCCTCTAGGTGACAAAGGTTATGCCCTGACTGAGTAGGCTATCTTATAACACCGCCTGCAAATCCCCAAACAAGCAGGAGCACACACGCACATGAACCACAGTGGAGTGATGTATAGGTTTGCTCAAGGGCAGGTGGCTCTGTCTTGGGTAAACGGTGGTGTGGGTTGGACTGCTACACCCCAGACCAGGCCTGCAACATAACTATGGCATGCGGGGTTCTCCACGATATTGCGCTGGAGAACGGTGCCATTCAATGAAGATCAGTGGCCACAACTGCCACCATTGGGGGCTCTACAGAGACAGGATCTTATTCTGCGCTTCGAATATAGTAAGTTCTATCCTGGGTAAGAAAGCTACTTAAAAAATACAACGTGGAATGTTTGGTGAAAATAATTCATTTATTTGAAAAAATCCCTTTAGGTTCTCGTTAATCGCTTTCAATGACTGTAGCAGTAACCTCAGTCAACACCGCATTTTACTGTAACGATCGATGCCTGATTTTAAACTTCAAATAAAACCAAGCAGTTGGCCTGCACCTGAGACTTGAGCGTCTCTATTTATATTTCAGAGAAATTCATTTTCTTTGCTGGATGTTGTTTATCCATGTCAAAAATTCTAAAGGTGAGGCCTCAATCCTGTGCATATATGTGGGCGTGATATTTAAATTACAATTGATTTCAACCATCTGATTTATGAACACCCGTTCATTCATACGCTGGAATTGGAGTGATACAAATGTTTTGTAAATCACACGAGTCTCGTCGTAAGATGATTTCATCGCTCAGATCTACACTGGTTTCTATGCACGTTTGATAAATGAGGGCCAATGTGATGTGCTTTCAGAGATGCTCTTCTGCATAGGTTCATTGTAACATGTGGTTATTTGACTTACTGTTGCTCTTCTATCAGCTCAAACCAGTTTGGCCATTCTCCTCAGATCTCTGCCATCAACAAGGCATTTTTGCCCTGAGAACTATGGCTCACTAGGTATTTGTACTTTTTTAGACAATTTTCTGTAAGTCCTAGAGATTGTTGTGCGGGAAAATCCCAGTATATCAGTCATTTCTGAAATGCTCAAACCAGCCCGTCTGGCACAAACAACCATGACAAGTTCAAGTCACATTTCTCCACCATTCTGATGCTTAGTTTAAAATTCAGCAGATCGACTTGACCATGTCTACATGCCTTAATGCATTAACTAGCTGCCATGTAATCGGCTGATTGGATAATTGGTGTACCTAAAGAAGTGGCCGTGTGTGTATATGCCTAATGACACTGTCCTTCCATGAAGGGACAGTGAATGTTGAGGAGAGTAAAATTAGAAAATACTTCAGTAGACATCCAGAATGAGATTCATGAAGCATACCAAACGTTAAAAGTAAAGATTTAAAGGCATCCCGAGGAGTAAGCCTGTGAAAAAGAAATCAGCAAGGTCTGCTGACTGAACAATAGGAATTCAATTCTGCCACATTCATATCAGTCACAACATTCACAAAGCTTATCCTGCAGCTGAAGAAAAAGACCTATTTAGGACAATTGTAGGACACCATTGATGTTTTAGGCCCTGTTTGTCAAGCTTTCCACCTGAAGCAACCTAAATCATTTTGCATGATGACCCACTACCAAGCCACCAGATGGTAGTAGACACCAACATGTGTTCTATCAACCTTACATTTACCAAACCATTTTAAGATTCTGGGATAGGAAAGTTAAAGGGCTATCACAGGAAGTAGGTGAGAGAAAAATATTGAAGAAAAATAACATTATGTACACCTGGTCAGACATTGATAGAGGATGTGATGGGTTGTCTGAATGTTATTTACAGACTGAAATCAAACCGGCAACCATCTGACTACAAGTCTGACTGCCTAACCATTGAACCATCAGACTTTCTTCTGTTCCCCTTCTCCATCTTCTCCACCTGTTGTTGCTCTGCATATCCAGCTAGTATTTATTGGCCATCTGCAATTTCTTCAGCAGAATCATATTAATGGAAATTGCATTTATAGAAATAGCTACAACCTCATGTCTGCTGGTAAGGCTAGCTGTTTGAATGGGTCTGTGTAAACTCACAGCAATAGAATGCAGGTCGGTCTTTTTAAATATATCTGTCTCTGTAGCGACTTCCATCTGCTACGAACTGCATAACTTGTAATCACTGACTGTTGAATAGTTTGGTTGTGTGTGAGTATGCTAACATACTGTAGTTTGTGTACAACATGGCTTCCAATGGCCTCCCTAATAGAGATCCATAGATCTAACAAAAATATTTATCATCTTAGTCATTGTGATCAAACCCACTATATAGGCGGACAGAATTGCTCTTGATTGTATTGAAGAGGGACTAGGGGGCTGAATGGGTCTGCAGTGGAAGCGGCTGCTAGGGGAAGAATAATTCACATAAACACACTTTGTCCCGATCCTATTCATTACTTACTGCTCCCCTTGGTGCTGTCTCATTGATTGGAATAGCAATTTCTGTAATGACCATTCATTCTGTCTCAAACTAACACCTAGTGTGTGCATTTATTCAAGCCTGGTACAACTGTTTGGAATGCGATGACATGAAATAAAGAGGTTAAAAACGGTTAAATAAGTCTGTACAGTAGATCACAAAATTTAAGAGCAAAGCTCCAACTCTGATACTACAGAAAACGAAGGTATAGATTTAGACTTGACAAAGGTTGATAATAATGGATTTATTATAATTCTGAACAGGTCCTCAAATTAGTTAAACAGAAGCTATTTGAAGGTCACCTGACCTCCCTGTCAGGTCACAGGCTTTGCTAATGTGTTGTGTGCTCGACCCAGGTTCCAGTCCAGGGCACAGGCTAATGTATTTCTGGTGGCTTTAGGCAGGGACTAAAGGTGGTAATGTTCTTTGGTCATATATTACATAATTTATAGTGGCTAGAGCGGGGAACATGAGAAGGACCTAAAAACAGTTTCAGAGTCTGCGTCTGTCTAGTCTGTTGGTGTACAAGTCTTCATAGATGTCAGAAAAACAGAAATGTACTGGTACACTCTTTCAGTGGTAGGCTACTTAATGTAATATTCATCACTATACATGACTGAGGCCTGGGCTAATGTCAACAACTATGACATTTAACATTTGTCCAGACCCAAGTAAAAATACCATACACTGAGACAAATAATACCAAGTATTATTAACCCCAAAAACAACATTATAATCATGACCTTTACTTTTTGTACTAGAATGCAATTGAAAAGCAATTGGCTGATATCTCCAGCAACATTAACAATGCATTGTGGGACTTTTGCAAATAAACTATTATGTTATAACCTTTCAGGCTGAATGTAATGTATTGTTTATATTTGCATAATTTATACATAAAACCACTTTCATATTTCAGCCATAAAATTCCAAGTTTGGAAGTGAATGGTTTTGATAACCACTTTACAACCAGTGGCTGAAAATCCCGAAAAGCTTCTTTAAGTAGATTATAAAAAGCAGCTACATTCTCGGTTGTAGGGTGATTTGGGTCTAGTTTTGCAACGCATAGATACATTTACAATGGCAGGAAAATGTGTGTGAACCTTATGATATACCTGGAATTGGTCATAAAATGTGATCTTCAATTAAATCTGTTTGATATGATCCTCATCACAACAATAGACAAACACTGTCTGCTTAAACTAATAACACACAAAATATATCCATGTATTTAATGAAAACATCATGCAAAAACTCAGTGCATGGTGGGAAATGTATATGGTTGACCTTTTAATAAATGGTTGACCCTCCTTTGTAAGCAATAACCTCAATTAAAAGTTTCCTGTAATCTTTCTTTTGGAGACGATGACCTTACATTCTCCTCAGTGCCGGCCCAAGCCTTTTGGGGGCCCTAAGCAGAATTTAATTTCTGGTGGCCAGGGGGCCCCAAGCAGCTGCTTAGTTTGCTTATGCCTAGGGCCGGTCCTGATTCTCCTTCAAAATTGTCTGGTTAAATTTTGGAATTTATAATTCCATTCATGATATCAAGCTGTCTAGTCCCTGAGGCAGCAAAACAGCAACAACATGTGATTCCCCTTCCACAGTATACTTTACAGTTGGGATGAGGTTTTGATGGTGGTTTACTATGCCTTGTTTCTCCAGACATAGTGTTGTGTGTTCTTTCCAAACAACCTGTATTTGGTTTCAACTGTTAACAAAACATTTAGCCAGTAATGCTATTAGACTACACTGTAAAAAAATATTTGACTCAGTTAAGTTGCGGCAACTTTAGGAAAGTTGCGGCAACTTTAGGAAAGTTGCGCCAACTTTAGGAAAGTTGCGCCAACTTTAGGAAAGTTGCCGCAACTTCAGTGTCAACGCATTTTTTACAGTGTATCCGTCAGCTCTTTTGCAAACTTCATACTTGCAGCAATGTTTTTTGGATAGCTTTGGCATTCTCTCTGGCTTTCTCCCATGAATTCTATACTTGTTTAGTTTTGTACTTATCAAACTCGTCAAAAAACATTTGAGCAATTTCCAGAGATTTCTTAAATTGACACAAAATTGATTTTTCTAAACTTCATTGAGCATTCTGCACTGTCATCTTGCAGTCAACTTGGTGACTCCTAAAGTGGCTTCCAGTTAATCAAGGTCAGTAATCAGTCCATATATCTCCCTTTCTCAGTGCTAACCTGGGGCTACTGGGTCACACTCCTTGTTACCATGTTCATGACCCTGACTTGTCTTTGCCATTGCCTCTGTAAAATACAATAAAAAAGGCAACACCAGCAATATATCAACATACTTAAATCGTTACACTTCACGTCCAGACATATATAGCAATAGAAATCCTTAATTTCTCCTTCTCTAGAACAAACGGTAATAGCATGATACCACCAATAAACCACTAAACAGATTATTATTAGAATATGAGCATAACTGTGTTATGCTATTCATATACATTTTGGTGTAAATTTTCCTATGATGTTTTAAATATAGCTCTCACCTTTTTGTCAAGAGCAGATCTAAAGATCAGCACACCATTTAAGTCAGCAGTTAATTGGAAAGAAGCTTCAGAGAATGTCAGAGCACAGACAAAATAAAATAAATGTATTTGTTTAAATTGGGATGTGCCAGCCCATTTCAATGATTGAGGAGCCGATGTGTAGTTTGTCACAGGGTGTGTGTTCTAAAAAAGAAGACGATTGGTGTTGTCTCTGGTAATTTATCCTGGGCCTCTGTCCCCTGTGTAGACTAGAGGACATAGACGTTAATTAAAACAGAAAATAGTCTCCTCATTTCAGCATGGACTAGCCTGAGCAAATCACAACTCCATCATTTACGGCCTATTCTTTATATAAAATCTCTTCACTCCCTGCTCTAAAACAAAATTGTTTTTAATGGTACAGCCTGCCACCAAACCTCCCATAAATAAAAACACATTTGGTTCTTGCCCACAGTTTGTCGTTCCACACATCCTCTTCCCTTCTGGGTAGTGATTAAAGGTCTGTTTGTGTAATAGGTACCAGCATCTTTCATGATTTACAGCCAATGACATTAACTGGAATTATTAACGTGGACAAACTGCTGTTTTCATCCCTTTAGCACATATAGTGCAACCCTCAGGGCTATGTATTGATGACCTGTTGAAAACATTTGTCTACCACTGCCCTCTTCATCAACAGGATATGTCAAGACTATAGAATGAAAGATCATTGTCTTTCAGATAGAAAATCTGAGAATATCTCACAATGTCCTGTATCACAGTAAAATATATTATTTCTTATCCAGAGGTGTTCTTTGGTCTATGGCTCACAGAGTATTCCTCTAACCTCAGTTTTAATTCCTGTGGCCTCTCCTGCTGACTCATTGCATATTCTAGAGCACTTTCTCACAAGAGACAGCACCATTCCCAACAACAAGGAAGAGCAATATCCAATTTTCCTTGTGGGGACAGTGAGAATACATCTTCCTGGGAGAGACAGCCAGAGCAGGCAGCAGCTTCCCAGATGCACGGCAAACATGGCCCATGCTCCTGGTGTATCCCAGGCTTGGCGTGACACTGCTGCCAGTGCTGTGCATCACTCTGGCAATAGAGATGGCAGCTCATTTACAGAGGCCCTCTATCTCTCACTCACTGTAAGAGACGAATACCAGGCATTGCTGTCTGGATTCATTAGGACTGTACATCACCAGGCCATAACATAGAGTGAAATTACCTAGCATGATTTAAATAGAAGGCATGCTTTAATGTTGGCTGACTGTATACTGCATACACAGCTTTTGTGTACCTTTCATTTTACTCTGCAAGAAGCTTGACATTGCGTTTTTCATGGGAATTGTAACAACTGTTTATTACATGAACATTGAAGTTGTATTTCTCTATGATTGAAAACAATCTTTGGATTTAAATCCAATCCGAAACTGCAGGCCAGATTCAACCCTCACTGCCAGACGTGACCTGTTGTGTTTGTGAAGGTTGGAGGACTGAAAAACAGGGTTGAAGAAGGGTTTATTGTTAAGCGGCTGGGGTCATAGAGTAGCTCAATCTCTGAGCGTTTTCATTATCACCGTTTAAACCTTTATTTATTTAGGGGTAACCCAATCCATATTTTTTTTTCAAAGTTGCCCTTAGGACAACAACACAATAAATTATATTCATGATCAAAAACACAAGAGAAAAATCAATACCATCTCCAGACCAAAACAATTCAGAACAACTGCAAAGCACAGCCAACAAATGCAACACCAGAGTCCTAGGATGTCCTATAGGGACTAGGAGCAATACTAAAATATGTTTGGTATGTAATCTGTTATTCCAGTAGAAGCTTCAGACAGAATACATGCACTGAACTCCAGAGGTATTTGGATAGTTATACATTTTGCTTGGATTATATCCAAATTATATTTAACCATTTAGGAATTACAGCATGTTTACCATCATACTCCCCATACTTTAGATTAGAGAGTACAATGGCAGGGGCGTTTATAGGCATAGGCAATCGCCAAGGGCACCACCTGCGGTGGGGGGGGGCACCGCATCATATTTCCTGAACCGTACATTTAAGAATGGTTGGTGTTGTCTCAAAGAGGGGGTTCTACTGCAAAGAATGAGTGGTAGCTTGTTCATGTGGGTTCATCACAGATTGATATATCAATTCTCAAATTTGGGTACTTCTCTCCGTCTCTATTTTCTTTCTTCTAAAAACCTTACAAAGAAGAAGTAAAATGTCTGCACAATGAGGTAGGAGTGTTTAATTGATATGTATATATATATATGTATATATATATATATATGTATATATATATATGTATATATATATATGTATATGTATATATATATGTATATGTATATATATATATATATATGTATATGTGCATAATTATTAGTAAAGTTGTATTTTTGAGGAGTAATTTTATTATTCAACAACTACAGTGCTATCGGTCAATGCAAAATGTTAATAAACCACAAACCTGATTACTTAAGAAAGTAAAAGTGAGGTCTTGGCTTTCTTTGGAGAATATCTGTGTGCACAATTACTGGGCAACTATTAGTGTGCACAATTATTGTGCAGCTAAATGAAAAATGAAAAGTTTACCATCTCACTTGTTTATTTTCAACTGTTAAAGCGGGAATAATAAACAAACAACTCAAAATTTACAGACATAATGACCGATATAGCTAGCCTTCTTTTCAATAAAAGTCACAAGCCTTCCATTCATGGAGTCTGTCAGTTTCTTGATATGTTGACGATCAACTTTTTGTGCAGCAGCAACCACAGCCTCCCAGACACTGTTTAGAGAGGTGTACTGTTTTCCTTCACTGTATATCGACCATTTAAGAAGGGCCAACAAGTTCTCAGTAGGGTTTAGGTCAGATGAGGAAGGGGGCCATGTCTTTATTCTTTCCTCTTTAAGGCCTTTACTAGCTAGCTTCGCAGTGGAGTACTTTGATGCATATGATGGAGCATTGTCCTGCATAAAAGTCATTATCTTATTGAAAGACGCAGACTTTTTCCTGTACCACTGTTTGAAGAAAGTGTCTTCTAAAAACTGTCAGTAGATTTGGGAGTTGAGTTTGAGTCCATTTTCAACCCGAAAAGGTCCAACTAGCTAATTTTTAATAATACATCCCATTCCAGTGCCCCACCTCCACCCTGCTGGCATTTGAGTTGAAGTGGAGCTCTGTGCAAAAAAAGTATGTCTTTCATTTCTGACACAGTCTTGGTGTTTCAACTTATGTGTCTTGTTCAGTGGTGGTGGGGTTTCAGCCTTCCTTACCTTGGCCATGTCTCTGAGCACTGAACACTTTGTACTTCTGGGCACTCCAGGTAGAAGTTCTGGCATATGACTGCACTGGAGGATAATGGGTCCCTGGTAGTGCTGCATCCCTCTGAAAGACTTTACCTGACTCTGAAAAGTCAAAAATACAATCTCTTTTTTGGTCCATTTTGCCTAAGGAAAATAAGCTGCCTAATAATTATGCACACCTTGATATAGGGTTTTGAACTCCTTAGGCCACACCCTCCCTCATTACACAAATACACATCACCTGATATGCTAAAATCCAATAAGCATTCCAGTTTATACATCTTGGAGTTGGAAAATATCCATAATAATGGATAATAAAAATAAAAATAATAACTATTTGATTATATTGCCTTGCTAAAGAAGCTGAGGGTAAAGGTGATGGACTGGCGTACTCACCATACGACATATATATACACATTTTTGTAAATATTTGAGATATATATATATATATATATATGCAATTTTTATGTAGTTTTAATTATTGTAAAAATAAAACGAATAACACTGACTGGTTAATCATCAACAATCAATTAATTAAATCAATCGTTTTTTTCTCTGTTATTCTTTGGTCAACAGTGCAAATGCGTACGAACATTCAGTATATCCATTCAGGGGCGGGCACTAGGACCTGGGGGAGGCTGCTGCTGCTCTAACGTTTATACAGCATTTAGTTACAGCATAGTGTAAGACACTTTCTGTGGTTGTTTCTGACAGGATTGAAGTGAAGTTAGCTTAATGTGAATTTTTGTAATATGTCAGAGATAATTTACATGCCTTATTTACAAATTCATTTACAATAATGACTCTTTCATTAGTCCATAAGCCAGCTAGCAATCAAAGTAACATAATTTGCTAATGTTAACTAACTTCTGGTCTAACCGACTTGATGTAAATAAACTCCACTGGCAGTGAGAGTGTAGGCTAGGTGAGACAGAAATTACATTATTGACATCTCAAACAAAACAATCATATCACAGTGGCCATGGATTATTTTTTTGTAAACAGTTAATCTTTGTGAAACCGTAACATTAGTGATGATCGTAATGCTATTTATATTCCTCAATTCCTTAACCTGGAGCTACTGAACTGTAGCTACACCATAGATATAATAAAGTTTTTCAAAAGAGTTGGTTTGAATGGATTGAGCCGTGAGTTATTGTACTTTTGAGATTAATAACAATTACTTGTCAAACCAGGCAAGAATAAGAGAAATAAGCTGCAGGTTGACAGGGCTGAGGGAGCTGGTCTGACAGAGGTTAGTGATGTGAGAAAGAAATTGGAAGTTCTTTAAGCTTTCAGTTAAAATTGGGCTGTTTTTGGTGACAGGCCTAACATGCTCATGCATAAACTAAAGGATTCATGTAATTTGCAGTTTAAGAGGTTTACAAATCAAACATAATTTCTTTCATCATTATTCTTCCCACCATAGAAATTAACTGGGTGATTTACCATTACCAAGACTGTTATCAAATGTTTGGACTTATCTTGAAGGCTCATGCAAAAAGAGTGTGTGAGAGAGAATGAGAGTGAACAAAGGGTTTGAGGGGAGAAGAGCGACACTTGCCTAGGGCAAGATTACCCAGAAACGCCCCTGTACGATTTACACAAAGCTGGGATGTGCTCCATCAATCGTAAGTAAATCATTTTCATGCATGCTCATTAATATATTTCTTTGTTTTGCTAACTTTTGTAAAGCATCTTTAGGTCCATCAAAAGCCCTATATAAGTACAATATATTATTATTATAGTAAAGTTAAGCAGGTCAAATATATACACAATCAAACTATACAAAAGTAATTTAATTTAATTTAATTTAACCTTTATTTAACCAGGTGAGTTGACTAAGAACAATTTCTTATTTACAGCAACGACCTGGGAGCAATTAGGGTAAAGTGTCTTGCCCAAGGACACAACGACATTTGGCTCAGTCGGGAATCGAACTGGCAACCTTCTGACTACAAGTCTGACTCCCTACCCACTGAGCCATCTGCGCCCAAAAGTAAATGCAAAAGTAATTAATGTTAATATATGTTTGTTATTTTTTGTTGGATCCCACTCATGACAGAATACCCCACCTATGGAGTCAGGAGGACAAGATGAGGCTTCTGCAGCCAGTATCGCAGCCGTGGATATGGTCTCTACTATTCAAAGTCATCAGACTATGCTAGAGCGATTGGGAGCTGCGATGGACACTGTTTTGCTATCCATAAATCATCTGGAAAGCAGAATCGGGCCTCCTCCACCTGACCCCGCCATGCCTGCTCAACCAGCCACTAAGGTCCTACATGTAGGATCCAACACAATCACAGGAATACATCTGATGACACCGGGATTACAATGGGACAGCGTCCAGATGCCAGGGGTTTTTACTTCAACTGGGGCTGTATTTTTCCACCTCAGCCCCCAGCACTTCTGGATGTTACCGGCTGTCGGCCCTCATCTCCTGTCTCTCCGGACGTGGGTTGGAGTAGGCAAATGTAGTCTGGAGAGACAACAATCCTGTAATCAAAAATTATGATGTGTTCACCCATTTTCGTGTTTGACCATCCTCCCGAGGGACGGGACATGGGTGAACATCTCGTTCACCTACGACAGGGGACGAGGACGGTGAGGGAGTATGCTTTGGAGTTCCAGATGCTGGTCCCTGGCTCCGGGTGTAAAATAGAGCCCTCATTGACCACTTCCGGTGCAACCTCCGGAAGGATGTCCGGTAGGAACTGGCTTCCCGTGACACTACGCTGGGACTGCGATCCAGCTGGACAGCCTCCTGTAGGAACGAGGGCACACTGGGATTGTCCATCCAGTTCAATCTGGGTCCAGACCAGTGCCCATGGAGATAGGTAGGACGGGTCTCCAGGAATCACAAAGGGGACCTGGCAGGTGGCAGGAGCACTGTTCCTTCTGTGGCAGAAGGGGACATTACGTGGATACTTGTGCCTATCGGGTCCAACTGTGCCTATCGGGTCCAGGGAGCGGCAGCACAGGCTACTTGCATTACCTCAGGTACAGTTTTACCCTTTACCTAAGAATCTACAAATTAAGCGTGAAGTGTGTAATTGGCTGACCCCAAACATGGTGAAAGCTTTACAGCGTTTTTAGGTTTTACCAATTATTATCGGAGGTTAATTTGTGGCTTTGGCAAGGTGGCAGCCCCGATCATGTCCCTGTTTAAGGGTGGGCCTTGCCCTGACCGTTGTGGACAGGTTCTCGAAGGCTTGCCATTTGCCTGGGGTGCGCACAGCCCTACAAACTGTGGAAGCCTTATTTACCCTTCTTCTCCGGAACTATGGCATCCCAGAGGATATTGGCCGTGGCCCCCAGCTTACCTTGCATGTGTGGAAAGCCTTCATGGAGAGGTTGGGTTCACGGTACGTCTCACCTTTGGGTTCCATCCTGAAGCCAATGGGTAGGTGGAATGGGTGAATCAGGAAGTGGGTAGGTTCCTGAGGTCGTATTGCCAGGACAGGCTGGGGGAGTGGTCACATTTTCTGCCTTGGGCAGAGTATGCCCAAAATTCCCTGCGCCACTCCCCCGCAGACTAACCTTACTCCTTTACAGTGTGTTCTAGGGTTTCAGCCTGTCCTGGCCCCATGGCATCAGAGGCAGACTGAGGCGCCCACGTTTGACGACTGGTTTCAGCGTGCTGAGGAAATGTGGAATGCTGCCCACGTACGCCTTCAGCATGCCGTACACCGCCATAAGACACAGATGGACTCTCACCATGGGCACACTCCTATTTTCCAGCATGGGGATCGTGTCTGGCTCTCTACCTGGAACCTGCCCCTCTGCCTGCCCTGCCAGAAGCTGGAACTGCGGTTTGTAGGGCCCTTTAAAGTCCCAAGGAGAGTTAATGATGTGTCTTATTGTTTACTGTTGCCATCACACATGTATTCCATGTGTCTCTCTTCATGCCGGTGGTGGACAGCCCTCTCCAGAAGGCCGAGGTGTGGGAGACGCCCCCCCTTCATTGTCTGGCCTACTCCGTCCGGGCTATTTTTGATTTGAGACAGCGGAGGGGTGGTCTCCTGTACCTTGTGGACTCGGAGGGGTAATAACCTGAGGAGCGGTTCTGAGTCCCGGCCGGGGATGTCCTGGTCCCCAGCCTCCTTGTGTGTGTATATACACTCACCTAAAGGATTATTAGGAACACCCATTCAATTTCTCCTTAATGCAATGATCTACTCAACCAATCACATGGCAGTTGCTTCAATACATTTAGGGGTGTGGTCCTGGTCAGGGCCGCCGACAGGAATCTGTGGGCCCGGGACAAACTCCACATTTAGGGCCCCCCACAAAAAAAATGACTGTACAAAAACATAATTTGGGCCCCCCCTCAGGACTGGGCCCGGGACAACATTCCCGGTTGTCCCCCCCATCAGCTGCCCTGGTCCTGGTCAAGACAATCTCCTGAACGCCAAACTGAATATCAGAATGGGAAAGAAAGGTGATTTAAGCAATTTTGAGCGTGGCATGGTTATTGGTGCCAGACGGGCCGGTCTGAATATTTCACAATCTGCTCAGTTACTGGGATTTTCATGCACAACCATTTCTAGGGTTTAAAAAGAATGGTGTGAAAAGGGAAAAACATCCAGTATGAGGCAGTCATGTGAGCGAAAATGCCTTGTTGATGCTAGAGGTAAGAGGAGAATGGGCTGACTGCTTCAAGCTGATAGAAGGGCAACTTTGACTGAAAAAACCACTTGTTACAACCAAGGTATGCAGCAAAGCATTTGTAAAGCCACAACACGCACAACCTTGAGGCGGATGGGCTACAACAGCAGAAGACCCCACCGGGTACCAATCATCTCCACTACAAATAGGAAAATGAGGCTACACTTTGCAAGAGCACACCAAAATTGGACAGTTGAAGACTGGAAAAATGTTGCCTGGTCTGATGAGTCTCGATTTCTGTTGAGACATTCAGATGGTAGAGTCAGAATTTGGCGTAAACAGAATGAGAACATGGATCCATCATGCCTTGTTACCACTGTGCAGGCTGGTGGTGGTGGTGTAATGGTTTGGGGGATGTTTTCTT
>JACXGM010027370.1:0-14511 GCA_016801145.1 Umbra pygmaea | reverse complement strand
TATTGTTATGTTTTGTGCTTTACTGGTAAACAATTAAGGTGTAAATTAAAGGTTTTGGGTTTACTGTATTCTGTTGATGTTGAAATGGATTTAAAAAAATATGGTATCGAAAAAAGTATCGTTAAGGAACCGGTATCGAAATTGAGGTATCGAATTTGGCACCGGATCAAAAGATTTTGAACGATGCCCAGCCCTACTCCAGCGTAATATGATGGAAGTAAAAGAGCAGAACGCAACAGGCAATTTCTTCAAAAGTAGCTAAAAAAATATTTGATCAGTTGCGCTACAAGCATTCCCTCAGAACCTGTGTTCAGTGCTGCAGGCAACGTTGTTATGTCTTTCAGGGCCTCTCTTAAACCTGACAAAACATGCAGTTTTTTCTAGCAAAAAATATGAAAGCTAGGATGTAAAACCATAGCGTAGTCTATATTTAGGGGTCCAAGCCCGAAGGGGCTGGGAACCGTCGTTGCAAAGCAACGCGGTTCACAGCTCCAGCAGGGCTGTAGAAACCTATTGTTTTCCTAAGGATTATTATTCTTCCGGTAAAACTATTACTACAGCCTAAACCGTACATGATTGTGGGGGTGCCATTTTCAGGACTGGTCCAGATCACTGTTGGGACCTCAGACAGAAAAATTCAGCCACTTCCACCACTAGGTGGCGCTATAGCAGAAAAAACGCGTTTGCCCTTATAACACCCAAACTGTAAATCACACATAGAAGATACACATATCCACGCGTTCCCTGAGTTCATCTGAATCTTGTGACATAGGCCACGCCCATTTCCGCCAGTACTTTTATGCGTGAAAAATTGTAATTTATTGTAAACCTACTTTTTCTAACTCCTCCTAGACCGTGTGTCCGATCTGCACGAAATTTGGTATGTATGATCACCAGACTGACGTGACAAAAAGTTATCAAAATATTTTTTATCGGATGAAAATTGCGTAAATTGCGCAAAAATAAATTTGTGTAGTTAGCTACTTAAGTATAAACTTTGCCATATCTTGCCCAAAAAAAAAACTTTCATTTTAAAACTTTAGATTCTTGTTTGACATGACCATCTGAGGCTCCCCAACATATTTTATGAAAATTGGCTACTAGGGGGCGCTATAACTACAAAAAGTTTATATCTCATCAACGGCTCATCCGATGTTTACCAAATTTTGAGGCTACCATCTAGGGCCACTCTTGAGGCCACCCCTACAGTGGGGCGTTGATTCGTCAAAAGGGGCGTGGCCTATGGGACCCAGTTTTGGATCTACCCCTTGTACTAATGTGAGTAACTTCAAATTTACAGTGTACATGCTCAATGGTTACTTGACCTCACATACCAAAAATTACACATGTGGACCACTAGGTGGCGCTATAATGATGAGAAACGTGTTTTGTGCCCATAACTCCCACATTACACATTGCACAATAGAAATCCTTATATCCAAGTGTACCTCGAACTGAGCTGAATCTGATGATATAGGACACGCCCATTTTTGATAACAAGATGTTTCACAATTTTGCACAATGTGCAAACCAATATTTTTGAACTCGTCCTAGACCGTGCAACCGATCTACACGAAACTTGGTACCTAGCATCTCCAGACGGACCTGACCAAAAGTTATCAAAATAATTTTGTTTCGTTAAACTATGCGCAATTGACAGACAAAAATATTTTCGTAGCTAACTATGAAATATGAACTTTAGTTTTTTGCTTCCAAATTAAATGCTATCTTCAAAATAACTGAGATTGTTGTTCAATGTCCCACTACGATGTTCGGTACCAAATTTGTTGAAGATCGGCCATTAGGGGGCGCTTTAATCAACATTTATGTGTTCAGACAAATTTTAGGATTTACTACTTACATTAATGTGAGTAAATTTAAATTTACAGTGTAGATGTGCAATGGCTACTGGCACTCACATTAAAAAAATTACACATGTGGGCCACTAGGTGGCGCTATAATGATGTCAAAAGTGTTTTTACTTATAACTTCCACATTCCACATTGCACAATATAAACTTTTATATCTATGTGTTCATTGAATTAAGTTGAATCTAATGATACAGGACACGCCCATTTCTGATAACAATATTTTTCACAATATCGCGCCATGTGTAAACCAACTATTTTGAACTTGTCCTAGACTGTGCAAAACTTGGTAACTAGCATCTCCAGACGGACCTGACCAAAAGTTATCAAAAGAATTTTGCTACGTTAAACTATGCGCAATTGACAAACAAACAAATTTTCGTACCAAGCTTAGAAATATGAACTTTATTTTATTGTTGCCAAATTAAATGCTATCATCAAAAAACCTGAGATTGTTGTTCAATGTCCCCCTGTGATGTTTGGCATGCCGCTCTGAAGCTCTGTACCAAATTTTTTGTCATTAAAAGGTGCTGTCGTCAACATAGAGCATTTTTGCCCATTTACTCAATCAATGTTAATGGGATATTTACAACGGTGATGTACCACAGAACTTGTAGCTCCCACCTCAATATTTCCTGACATTTGCCTCACCAACGTTATACTTTGGGCTCCGCTTTCCATAATGACTATCCAAAAGTATGAGCTTTTTAATGTGTCAGAAATTATAGAACATAAAAAATTGTATTATAATCGACTACAATTTGTTTCAAACAAAGAGAAGATAAATTCATAATTATTGTAATATACTTTTATTTAGTAGATTTAATTTTGGTGTTCTATCCTAACCAATATTTCCTATATTTCTAAGCAGATGATCTATGCTATATTCTGATAAAATGCCACTCGTTGGGGTTATTAGAGTACGCTGGATCATGTGTCTGTGTATCTGGCAAACTTTATTTCCTGTTTGGAGTGTGCGGTGTTAGAATTGGTTTGTTGCTAATCTAGTACAAAATTGTACTACAAAACAATATAAAACATTTTCAAGAAACACTATCTATAATGTATACTGTCGGTAGCAGCCTAAACTAGTGACCTGACCTGAACAGTGAAAGGGAAATGGGACAAAGTTACAGAAAACATGTTGCTAAAAGTTTTGTAAAATTGTTTCCTTTGGACAAATGTAGGTAACTCATTATTTGGTTGTGATTTGTTTAATGTGTGAGGCAAAGTGTACAGACAAAATGGGCAGATATACACAAATTACTGCAGTAAATTGATACAGAACCCATAATTCTGTGGATCAATGTTAACTTTAAGGCTTGTCCCTGCGCAATTAGGACAAATGAAATCAAAGATAATTTCATTAAAATGCGCTACATGAACTGTTGGCCACAGAATAATGTAGCAACCTCATCTGAACAGTGAAAAGGATATGGGATAAAGTTACAGAAGAAAAGTTGCAAAAAGGTTTTATGAAATTGTTTCCTTTGGAACAAATGCAAGTAACCCATTATTTGGTTCTGTTTTGTTTTGTTTAATGTGTAAGGCACAGTGTACAGACAAGACGGGCAGATATACACAAAATGCTAAAGTTAATTGCTACAGAACCCATGATTTTGTGAATCTATGTAAATTTTAAGCCTTGTCCCTGCGCAATTAGGACAAATTAAATCAAAGATCAGTTCATTCAAATGCGCTACATGAACTGTTGGCCGCAGTATAAAGTAGCGACCTAATCTGAAGAGTGAAATGGATATGGAATAAAGTTACATAAAAAAGGGTGCTAAATGTTGTGTTTTGTTTTAGTGTGTAAGGCACAGGTTACAGACAAGAATGTTAGGCATACATTAATTATTACATGAAATTGTTAGAGAAACCATAATTTTGCGGATCAATGTTAAATTAATCCCTATCCCTGTACAATTAGGAAAAAATTAAACCAAAGATTAGTTCATTCAAACACAGTACATGAATATTCAGCCATGGCTGTACAGCACTCTGATTACCTCTGCTATCTGAAAACCTGTTTTCCGAACGACAGTTTATGGATCGACATACTATGTGATGGTATTTCATCATCTGCTTTCTTAGTTTGTATTCCCCTATGTTTTCTTGCTAATAACAACTTTTTTAATCTTCTCTGACATTTTCGACCATTGTCAAAGCACTTCTTTTAACATTTTAAAATGTATTTGAAATATCAGAGCACGTGCAAATTACTACAGACCTTGTATCTTAAGTGTTATGATATTTTCTACCGCTTTTGTGGGCTCCGCGGGTCATTGGGGCGACTTGCACCAGGGGGGACTCGCCAGGGACGGCTTGGACCCCGTCAAAACTGCTTGCAGTTCTAGTTGATTTTGCATTTATTTATTAACGTGTTCCTTACTATGTTCAATTGCCTTAGCCTCTGGTGTGTGCGTGAAAGTCTCTGTGTGTGTGTGTGTGTGCGCACGGGGGGGGGGGGTTTAAAGCGGTATACTTACTTTTGAACCGTGGTAAGAATAAATCCATACCGCCCCAACCCTAGTGCCATATCTCTGGCTGTGTTTAAAGGTACAACATACAAAACAATAACAAAATACATACTTTTTATTAAAAAAGCAAACATCACTATAACCAAATTATATACACTCACCTAAAGGGTTATTAGGAACACCATACTAATACTGTGTTTGACCCCCTTTCGCATTCAGAACTGCCTTAATTCTACGTGGCATTGATTCAACAAGGTGCTGAAAGCATTCTTTAGAAATGTTGGTCCATATTGATAGGATAGCATCTTGCAGTTGATGGAGATTTGGGGGATGCACATCCAGGGCACCGTTGGGGAGGAGAGGGTTAAGTAGCTCTGCCACCACCCAACCAGGTGGAGCAGCCTCCAGTCCTGTTCCTCCTTTGCTACTTGGGCTGTAGCCTCCAGCCCCGATTTTCCAAACAGGCTTTCCTGTTCAGTCGAGGCATTGAGTAGCAAGAGTTCCAGGTTCTCTTTAAAGACATCTCTTTTTTTCTTTGTTATTTTTCCAGATTTTCTTCCCTTCCCAATTCCCTCTCTAATTCTGCCTTTTCGGCAGCTCTGCAACCCCTTGTATGACAAGGGGTGTGCACATGGTTCATCCAACCACATGTCGCCCGAGCCACCGATTATTTTCGCACTGCAGCCTTTAATCAGATCATGCACGGAATGATTATATTCACCGACTATACTTCCGCGATTGAATCTACAGGTGCCCAATCCGAACACAAGGAGTCGCTGGAGAGTGACGTGGTAAGATAGATACTCAGATTCATCTAACCCAAATCCCGGGCAGCCCTATACCAATTTTGCACTGTCTCATGTAGGAGGCCCTAGGAGGCCCAGGCTGGAACCCATGACCATTGTGACATGAGACTGTTATGACGTTAGATCTACACTGCTCAACAATATTAAAGGGAACACTAAGATAACACATCCTAGATCTGAATGAATGAACTAATCATATGAAATACTTTCATCTTTACATAGTTGAATGTGCTGACAACAAAATCACACAAAAATTATCAATGGAAATCAAACGTATCAACCCATGGAGGTCTGGATATGGAGTCACACTCAAAATCAAAGTGGAAAACCACACTACAGGCTGATCCAACTTTGATGTAATCTTCTTAAAAAGTCAAAATGAGGCTCAGTAGTGTGTGTGGCATCCACGTGCCCATATGGCCTCCCTACAATGCCTGGGCATGCTCCTGATGAGATAGTGGATGTTCTGCTGAGGGATGTCCCCTCAGACCTGGACTAAAATATCCGCCAACTCCTGGACAGTCTGTGGTGCAACGTGGCGTTGGTTGATGGAGCCAGACATGATGTCCTAAGATGTGCTCAATCGGATTCAGGTCTGGGGAATGGGCAGTCCATAGCATCAATGCCTTCCTCTTGCAAGAATTGCTGACACACTCCAGCCACATGAGGTCTAGCATTGTCTTCCATTAGGAGAAACCCAGGGCAAACCGCACCAGCATATGGTCTCACAAGGGGACTGAGGATCTCATCTTGTTAGTTAATTGCAGTCAGGCTACTTCTGGCGAGCACATGGAGGCCTGTGCGGCCCCCCAAAGAGATGCCATCCCACACCATTACTGACCCACCACCAAACCGGTCATGCTGGAGGATGTTGCAGGCAGCAGAATGTTGTCCACTGCGTCTCCAGACTCTGTCACGTCTGTCACGTGTTCAGTGTGAACCTGCTTTCATCTGTGAAGAGCACAGGGCGCCAGTGGCGAATTTGCCAATCTTGGTGTTCTCTGGCACATGCCAAACGTCCTGCACGGTGTTGGGCTGTAAGCACAACCCCTACCTGTGGATGTCGGGCCCTCATACCACCTGTTTCTGACTGTTTGAGTGGACACATGCACATTTGTGGCCTGCTGGAGATAGTTTTGCAGGGCTCTGGCAGTGCTCCTCCTTGCACAAAGGCTGAAGTAGCGGTCCTGCTACTGGGTTGTTGCCCTCTTACGGCCTCCTCCACGTCTCCTGATGTACTGGCTTGTCTCCTGGTAGCGCCTCTGCTCTGGACACTAGCTGACAGACACAGCAAACCTTCTTGCCACAGCTCGCATTGATGTGCCATCCTGGATGAGCTGCGCTACCTGAGCCACTTGTGTGGGTTGTAGACTCCGTTTCATGCTACCACTAGAGTGATAGCACTGCCAGCATTCAAAAGTGACCAAAACATCAGCCAGGAAGCATAGGAACTGAGAAGTGGTCTGTGGTCACCACCTGCAAAACCCCTCCTTTATTGGGGGTGTCTTGCTAATTGCCTATAATTTCCACCTGTTGTCTGTTTCATTTGCACAACAGCATGTGAAATTGATTATCAATCAGTGTTGCTTCCTGAGTGGACAGTGTGATTTCACAGAAGTGTGATTGACTTGGAGTTACATTGTGTTGTTTAAGTGTTCCCTTTATTTTTTTGAGCAGTGTATTATGTTTGAGAGAGCGAACGACTGGATTTGCAAGAGCAGAACTGTACTTGCAAGGAGAATCCTTGTTGCTCGGGCATCCGCTATATTGCGCATGCACAGCAATAGTGTTGTGTGGAAACTGCAATTAAGACAGTGTATGTATAACTTTGCGCAAGCAAAACAAATTGTTGCAAGCAGTAAATTACTGCGAAAGGTTACATTTGTCACACTCTAAATGTATTCATCAAAAGCAAGATTTACGTTTTTACGTTTTTGTGATCACACAAACTGACCATTGCCCACACGTGAAAGTCTACTTTCATGCAAGTTTCCATTCCACTCGCAACATCAGCCTCGGTCTCTCAGAAATGTATATATTTTAGATACAGGTAAACATCAGTTCAAACATTCATCCAATGAAATAGCCTGGATTATCCCATTTGAATGCAATTAGTTGCGGTTTTTGAGCAAATGTGGTTTGCCTCATTTGTATCAAATATCTGGCACGAAATATGTTTTTTTATGCAGCTACCTGTTTGTCGTCTGGAATAATTTATTCAACATGGAAAACTCATGCAAAAAATATATGCACATATATGTATAGGATTCCTCAATAAATATATAACTTGCTCTTCTCACAATATCGCAATACATTGCATATTATATATTTAAACATATAACATTATATGTTAAGATAATAATATATGAATGTATTTTAAGCATTTCTCATTAACACATCATGGAATAAACTTTCAAGACATTATTTTCATGAGAATCTCCTTGTTATTGTGAGTTAACTATTGTTGGCAAGGGAACAATCCAAAAATAACCACCAGTTTAGCCCATATTGCATAACAAACTACTGTGAAAAGACAATTATTTTCTTATTCAAACAAGAGTCAAAATATGTAATTTGTACAATATGTATTAGCAAAATTTTAATAAAATGCATTGTAAGCAAAGAAACAACTGGGTATGGTCAGTAATCTTCATTTAATAAGGACCAGTATTTGCAGTATCATACATCTGCCATTATGTCACAATCTACTGGAATGTTTATTAAATACACCCAGGTTTTGACTTTAATCATTGTCAAGCAGCATATAGCACCATTTTCAGTTTCAGTATAATGATCCACATTGTTCTCAAAGTTTACTTGTCAAAAGAGATCTATTATGAAAACAACATGAATGCTATTCCTAAGTACTTGAAAGAAACAACTTGATAATAGAGTGAACACATGACAAGAAACAATACAAATGCAGATGTAATGTTTAATGCATATTACCACAATATGCCAGCAGCATAAAGCCCTGTCATGCACTGCTGGTTTGCTTCTACCGATAAGTGTGGTTTAGCCTGGTTGGTCCAGTGTGTTGGAGACCAGTGGTGTTGGAGGGCCAGGAGGAGGCACTCTTCACTTCGGTCTAAAGAGTTTCCCAATGCCCCATGGCAGTGGTGGGGACATCTGCCCTGCGTAGGGTGCCATCTTTCGGATGGGATGTTTAACGGGTGTCCTGAATCTCTGTGGTCACTAAAGATCCCATGGCACTATTCGTAAGAGTAGGGGTGTTAACCCCGGTGTCCTGGACAAATTTCCAATCTGGCTCTCATACCATCGTGGCAACCTAATCATCCCTCTCTCTCAATTGGTTCATTCATTCCCCTGTCCCCCCTTCTCCCCAGGCCATTGCTACAAATTAGACAATGTTCTCAATCTACTTGCCTGATAAAATAAAGGTTAAACTAAACACCTAATAATATTGTCATATATGTCAATATATTTACGTATATTTTAGACATATTAAAACATTTGAAAAAGGCCAAAATCGAATATGTAAATATATGTATGAATATATGTTTAAAAAAAATAGGCACCGCACATGTAAAAAATGGCATCAATTGAAAAAGCAATGGCAGATCCAAGCGTAAACGAGGTAAGATGATGGTTTACTGTAAATTGCATAAAAAAGTTAAAATAAATCATTAACTTTTATAACATTAAAGTGAAAGTTCTATGGCTTGCAATAATTTACACCATGGTCAATAATAATATAACAAATATGTTATAAATAGGATGTAATACAAAATAACACTTTACTTTAGGATTTGGATTAACATCCGTCATGATGGGTGGCTTTTTGTGTTGCCACCTAGTTTGTGGTGGTCGTAACGTGCCAGATCACTACTTATTTTATTACTTAATAAAAATAAGTCATTTCCTCTTGGGGCCTTTAAAATATGTAGAATAATATAATAAGTGTATCAAAATTATCTAAACAAGGTTTTCACAGAATTTAAAGGATTTAGAAGTATTAAGATTATTTTAATTCAGCAACATAGAATAGGCCTATTCAGGCAACACATTATTTCCATCATGAGCACATTCAGATAAGCTTGTCCAACCACAGAAGACCTGTTGTCCAGAGTTATACTGTAAAAAACTAAAATTATTGAAAATCTGCCAAAATTAGCACTGTTACATTTAATGACATTAGTTTGCACAATAACTGCATATGAATTGTATTCATGCTAATAATGCTAAATTTACTTAATTTTTTCTTAATAACTGTCATGATAAATAACTTTGTCATCATGTTTACATCTATATACCTATTTCCAGGTGTTGTCTATGGCCAAGCACTGTTGTTGTCCATCCATTCAAGTTTGTGCCTTAGCTATATACAGTCAGATCCCAGGAGACGAGGGAGTCCTTCAGTCCCTGGGTGATTGCTTCCCCTGTGTAATCTTTCAAAAGTGGAAAGCTGTTTTCAACGTGTCTGTAATCATGTCATGACACTTCAAGTATAGCTTTGGCAAAGCTATTTGTGAGAAGGACTTTAGCGATGGCAAAGTATATTTCTTCAAGTGTCTGGACACATTTAATATTAGTAATTTTTCCCTAATCAACAACAATGAATATGGCTATGACCCACGAGCTGGCTGCATCCTTTGTAGATGGAAGGTGATTTCTAACTAAAAAGCCTTTGATTGGCTCCATTAATTTTTGAAAAGATGCAGTTAAATCTGATTTGTTTATTTGCCCTTGTTTAATTCCTAAAAAGTTGGGAAGGAAAGTATTAAACTGTTTTACCGAAATCACCGATATTTAGCAAATATCCACAGTATACTAACTGAATAACTTTGTCGGTGCTCAATACGTTTATTTTCGACCCACATAAACTCTTCTTTCGATTAAACATTTGTTTGGGTCCTGCACTAATGCATACAACATTTTGATTGGTTTAAACAGACCAACATTCAATTATTATTGGTCAAAAAGACAACACCGGTATTGCCAAACACAGATGGAGAAGGAATGGGATATGGCAGACATGGATTTTTTCTTGAGATAAGCTACAATTAAATCAGCAGTGGGACACATATGACGGGCAAACATTTTTAATATGAGACTATTATTTTAAATGGCAAATTGAGCCCTGACCCGAACTGGCAAGTGACTATCTTTGTTTACTGGCCCAACGTTAGTTCTTACTAGCCCCAGGCCATCTATAATGTTCAACCCTGGCAGCACAGACCGGGCACGCTGGGCTAGGCAGCAGCACGGCCTGTACGTGCTCTAAGCCCAGGCAGGGGACGCAAGTCCTGTGGGTCTCGCCATCCTCCACCAACGGTGGCAACGGCAAGCCCGGCTGGTGACGCTGATGGGGAAGACGTATTGATAGATGTGTGTGTGTGTGTGTGTCCGTGGGAGTAGGTGTGTATGAGAGGGAGTAAGGCAGTGAATGTTAATGAAAAGGTGTATGAGGCAGGTGTCAATCTGAAAACTGATGCATGTTTTACAGTGTAAATAACCTGATTTTGTATAGTGCTCCTCGATTTTCTTGTGTGTGCCTACATTTTTCAACTTAGGAGCACATGTACTCCTTGTTAAAAAGGCCAACGTAGAGCCCTGCTTATATAACAAGTCCGATTTTTTGCATGAACAGTCGTATTGTCAAAATCAATGCAGGAATTATACAATTTCTGCCAGGGTATGCAAACATAAGAGCACAACTGTATATGTATTGTAGTCATATGCATTGGAATAAGTGAGTGATGGGGAGAAATCCAACAATTTAGGGAACATAGAAAGGAGTAGATGTTATGAATTTTGGATGTAACATGACAAAAGGTGGAAAAATTGAAGTGCTGTGAATACTTTTCAGATGAACTAGATTTTCTTCCTCCGATATAGAGCAGTTTGGTATGCCCTCCAGCATGTTAGGGATAGATGCAATCCAAACCGTGATGTGTACGGTATTGCACAGTACGGTCCTCTAATGGAAAATGGGCATTAAACCTTTCTTCTTCATTCTGATACTTGGTTTGAAGATCTTTTTGACCATGTCTACATGCCTAAATGCCTAGACTTGCTGCCACATGATTGGCTGATTAGATATTTGCACTAACCAGTAGTTTAACAGGTGTACCCAATGAAGTGGCTGGGGAGTGTATAATAGAATAAACATTGGGGCTTTTTAAAGGTTATTTAATCTTTATTTAATCCTTTTTTAAGATTGACTGTTTTATTAGGTTAGTTCATGTGCAACTTCCAGTTCTGGTAAAAATTAAGAGACTACTGCAATATCATCAGTGTATGGTATTACGATTGATAGGTCGTATGTGTTCAGGTAAAATTTACATTTTTGTTTTATTCCATAAACTACTGACAATGTTTCTCCCAACATCCAAACATTTTTTTGTCATTCATCGTCACTTGTTATTTGCAAAAATAAATTCATTGTTTAAACAACACAATACTAATTTGGTAACTTAGGAAGAGTTCAAAAATCAATATTTGGTGGAATAATTGTATAATAATAAAAATAATAACAATAATAATTGGTTCTCATGCATCTTGGAATGCTTTTCACCAGACTTTCACCATTGATGTTGTGCAAAAATTCAAGCAGCTTGACTTGTGATCATCCATCTTCCTCTTGAACACATTCCAGAAGTTTTCAATGGGGTTGATTTCAGAAAAAAAAAAGATTTGTAGTTGTAAATGGGAAAGTCTGTTCAGTATTGGGATTGGAGTGTAGAGTTCACACAGCAAATTACCATGTACTCAATGAGCTGGCACACACAATTTAAGAACTATAAAGATAGGCTTATTTGTTTTTCAAATCCATGCTTGCCTTTTCTGCTCCACTTAGTCTGTGTCCTGATGGATTTTTTTGTCTACCGATGCATCAAAATGTCCTGCAATGTCACTAGACAAGGAGCAGTAATTTAATGCCCTTATCACATCACATTGCATTTCCAGGATTCTGTTGTAATAATAGAAATGGTGTCTGGTTTTGTGGTTTAGATATAGCCTTTACATTGCTGGTGTGTTCAGAAAACAATACTGTACACAGTCTTATACTGGAAGGTTTTGAGTCCTGAACATATTTAAATTTTGACTTGTTTTAGGCAGGAGAAAGAAGAAATACAATTTGAAATATTGTGGAATACGGAAACAATAATCAATTAGCAAAATATATGATGCGTATTATCGTATTGTCCACTTGCCTTTAATAAATATGTGCGTGCGTGTGCACATACACACACACACACAGTGTGATTTTGGCCCATTCTTCCACACAAACAGTCTTCTTTAAGGTTCCATGGGCCTCTAATATGAATCTTGATCATCAGTTCTTTCCATAGATATTCAATGGGATTTAAGTCAGGTGATTGGCTGGGCCATTCTAGCAGCTTTGTTTTCTTTCTTAGAAACCAATTGAGAGTTTCCTTGGCTGTGTGTTTGGGATCATTGTCTTGCTGAAATGTACACCCTTGTTTCATCATCCTGGTAGATGTCAGCAGATTTGTCAACAATGTCTCTGTAAATTTGCCCATTCATTCTTCCTTCAATTATGTGAAGTTTGCCAGTACCATATGCTGAAAAGCAGGCCCACACCATGATGTTCCCACCTCCAAACTTCACTGTTGTTATGGTGTTTTTAGGGTGATGTGCAGTGCCATTACTCCTCCAAACATGGTGTGTATTATGTCATCCAAACAGTTAAATTTTGCTCTCATCTGACCACACTATATTCTCCCAGTATTTCACTGGCTTTTCCAAATGCAAACTTTAAATGAGCTTCAACATGCTTTTTTTCAGCAAATGGAGTCTTGCATGGTAAGCGTGCATACAGGCCATGGCGGTAGAGTGCATTACTTACTGTTTTCTTTGAGACAATATTACATGCTAATTGCAGGTCTATTTGAAGCTCTCACTTATCTCTCAGAAATCTTGCGAGGATCACCTGGTCGAAGGCAAATTTGTTGGTGTAATTATTGTCTTTCCGCTTCCGTATTATGGCCCCAACAGTGCTCACTGGAACATTCAGAAGCTTAGAAATGCACCTATAACCAATGGCATCATTATGTTTTGAAACAATTAGATTGCGAAGGTCTTAAGACAGCTCTTTGCTTTTACCCATCATGAGATGTGTCTTGTGTGACACCTTGACAATGATACCATTTTGTAGGCCATCAGTTGGGACTGAACCAGCTGATATTAATTTCCACTGACAGGTGGCTGGATTGCTTTTTAATTACTAATGGTTTTCAGCTGTTGTCTTGGCCCTTGAAAAGTCTGGAATATATTTTATATATATAACATTGGGGCCCATCAGGCCTGCCTATGCATAGGGCCCAGGATCTTGTGCTACGCCTCTGTATGTATGTATGTGTGTATTCCCAATTTTTCTTCCCTTCCATTTCCCACTAACCCTGCCTCGTAAATCAAATCCCCGACTCCTTGGATGAGCGGAGCGCACATGGTTCATCCAACCACAAATCGCCTGTCTATTTCTGGAAACAATTAATATAGCTCGCCCTGGTGTCATGTTGAAACCAGGAAATGTATTGTATTCAGGGAGGGATTCATCCAACCACGTTTCCCGAGCAGGGTGGGAAATTAACTTTTTTGTCCACCAGCCACTTAGATTTTTTACCAGCCACTTTTTCCCAAATTCAAATACATAAAAGAAAACACACTAGTATATTCTAAATTGCTTCAATACATTAAATTCACTATGAATACATCTGTTATTAATATAGGTCAATTAATAAAGGGACATTTAGTGAAGACAAGTCTGAGATGAATAATTTTTAAGATAATCTGTTTGCTTATTGTATTCCCAACTACCATATTTTAGTCAGCTACTTTTAAATCACTCATGCAACAGTAGGCAGTATCAACTTTGAGAGGTCTAAAACTTTGGTTTTGTAACACCTGACGAACACCACAATGTTTACACATTTGTAAATTCATTTTCTAATAATCTGTTTGGAAAACATCTGGGATTTCTAATAAAAATATTGAAGCATTGGTTAAATGATTACATGATTAGCAGACAGTCTTATCCAGACTGATTTACAGTGCATTAAGCACAGGGGCATTCTTCCTGGAGCAATTTAGGGTGAAGTGCCTGGCCCAAAGACAACCACATTTTGCACAGCAAGGAATCTAACCAGCAACCTTCTGACTAGTAGTACGACTAGGGCTGGGCACCGAACATCGATACTTTTATGGCACCGACCGAAATACGTCGATACTATCGAGTATCGAAAAAGTATTTATTTTTCGGTGCCAATTTTCGGTTCCAAAGCGTCTGTGATCCAATAATCATTTAGCATGCTTGCGTAAAATGACAAAGTCACCGGCGATTGGCTGTCTAACGCAACTTAAAACACCTTA